>MU106778.1:65022-87959 GCA_012274485.2 Sinapis alba | reverse complement strand
GTGGAGCTATTTGGAGGCAAAGGAGATCTTGTTCTTGCAAACCAGGCTGAAGGTGTTGCAAACAAAGGCTCCTACAAGCATGATGACAAGAAAATATGGGTATGCGACCACTGCAAGAAGAAAGGCCATGGGAAGGACAAATGCTGGATACTTCACCCTCACCTCAAGCCTCAAAAGTTCAGGACACCATACCATGAAGCAAGAGCCAATCTCTCTAGTGATGTGGGTGAACCATCTACCCCAGGGACTATGAGCTCAAACAATGCTGCTGGTGAGGGAAAGGCATTGACTTCCAGTAGCTGTTCAAGCTTCAGGAACATCAAGATGAAGCCATCAAGCGGTCTGATATTGAGGCTCTCATCAAGATCCTCAAGGACAACTCTGGTAACAAACTTGGTATCTCTTTACATGCTTCTAACTGTGGTATCTCCTTGAATGCTTTCACTGATTTAAAATTAACTAAGCCTTTAGTTATAGATTCAGGAGCTAGCCACCACATGATTAGTGATCAAAAATTAATTAGAAACATTGTTCCTCCCTTAGGAAATGTTATGATTGCTAATGGTGATAGAGTACCAATTAAAGGAGTAGGTGATCTTAGGTTGTTTAACAAGGATACTAAAGCCTTTTATATGCCTAGTTTCACCTCTAATCTGTTATCAGTTAAAAAGGCTACTAATGACTTGAATTGCAGTGTTACTTTCACTCCTAATGATGTTTACTTTCAGGATATTGAAACTAGTAGGTTGCTTGGCAAAGGTGTGACCAAGGGAGACTTGTACTTGCTTGAAGACACCAAGCTCACAGCCGATTTATCTTATGCTTTAAATTCAAGTTTTAATTTCCCTAAAGATGTAATGTGGCATGTTAGATTAGGACATCCTCATTCTCGTGCTTTGAACATCATGTTGCCTAGTATTTCATTTCAAAAAGATTGTGAAGCTTGTATCCTAGGAAAACATTGCAAAACCGTCTTTCCTAAATCTAGTACAATCTATGATAGTTGCTTTGATCTTATTCACTCTGATGTGTGGACTGCTCCTTGTGCATCTAGGGAACATCATAAGTATTTTGTGACATTTATAGATGAGAAATCAAAGTATACATGGATCACCTTGCTGCAATCTAAATATAGGGTGTTAGATGCTTTTATAAACTTCCAAACTTATGTCTCTAACCATTACAATGCCGAGATAAAAATTCTTAGGTCAGATAATCGAGGAGAATACACCAGCAAAGCATTCAAACAACACTTAGCCAAGTATGGGATGATCCATCAAACAAGCTGTCCATATACTCCACAACAAAATGGTGTGGCTGAGAGGAAGAATAGACATCTTATGGAGGTGGCCAGAAGTATGATGTTCCACATGAATGAACCTAAGAGGTTCGGGGGGGATGCTGTGATGACAGCTTGCTACTTGATCAACAAGATTCCTACCAAGGTTCTTCAAGATCAGTCTCCACATGAGGTATTAAACAAACATCGCCCATCTGTAGATCACCTTCGGGTATTTGGTTGCTTGTGCTTTGTCTTAATCCCAGGAGAACAAAGAAACAAGCTTGAACCAAAGAGTACAAGGGCAATGTTCATTGGGTACTCACCTCACCAAAAGGGATACAAGTGTTTTTCACCAGAAACCAGGAGGGTTTTAATCTCTAGAGATGTGAGGTTTGTTGAATCCAGAGGCTACTATGATGAGAAGAGTTGGGAAGAGGTGAAAGACTTGTCTCAATCAGCCTCAGATAGAGCAGAAAATTTGAGAAGGGTAATGGAGAGTCTTGGCATCAGTATACCACCAGAGACGGTTGTGATTGAGACTGAACCAAGACAAGACCAGCCAAGTCCACAAACTGAAGAATCGCCTGAGGAGTCTGAAAATGAAGTTGTGGATGTTACTCCTCTTGCTCCTGAAAGGAGGAATCAAACTGAAGCTCAACAAGAAAGTTCAGTATCTCAGGACCAAGATGAGCAACAAGAAGGGTCAATGGTGAGTGAATATCAAGAGTAGACTACACCAACTGAAGAAAATGTTCAAACATTAAGAAGAAGCACCAGGATTAGACATCCTCCTTCAAATTGGGTCAACACAAGAGTCTACTTCAACTCACAAGCAGTAGCTCATCCTATCCGAGGTGTGTGTTCTTTGGCTCAATACCCACAGGAACATGTTGTGTTCATGGGAAAGCTAGACCAGGAGTACATCCCAAGGTCTTATGAAGAAGCTATGAAACACAAGGAGTGGAGAGACTCAGTGGGAAATGAAATCAAAGCTATGATTGTGAATGACACTTGGTATGAAGCAGAACTTCCAAAGGGCAAGAAGGCAGTGACAAGCATGTGGATCTTCACCATCAAATACAATGCTGATGGTACTGTGGAAAGATGCAAGACAAGTCTGGTTGCAAGAGGATTCACTCAGACTTATGGAGAAGACTACCTTGACACTTTTGCACCAGTGGCTAAGCTCCACACCATAAGGATCATCCTCTATTTGGCTGTTAACTTGGAGTTGGATCTATGGCAGATGGATGTGAAGAATGCCTTCCTACAGGGTGAACTTGAAGATGAAGTCTACATGAGACCACCTCCTGGTCTAGAGCATCTAGTCAAGCCTGGAAATGTCCTTAGATTGAAGAAAGCCATCTATGGACTGAAGCAATCACCAAGGGCCTGGTATCACAAACTCAGTACCACTCTAAATGGAAGGGGCTTTTTGAAATCTGAAGCTGACCACACTCTCTTCACGCTCACCAGTCCAAAAGGCATTGTGGTGATCTTAGTGTATGTGGATGATATCATAATCACAGGAAGTGACAAGGAAAGTATCCTCCTAACTAAATCTTTTCTTAAATCATCATTTGATATCAAAGACTTGGGTGAGTTAAAGTACTTCCTAGGAATTGAGATATGCCGATCTAAAGAGGGGCTGTTTCTATCCCAAAGGAAGTACACACTTGATTTGTTGAATGAGACAGGTGATCTAGGTGGAAGAGCTACCAAGACACCACTAGAAGATGGTTACAAGGTCCTGCGTGAGGAGGAGATTGAGGACAAGCCATATGGAGATGTCAAGAGATATAGAAGAATGGTTGGGAAGCTTATCTACCTTACAATCACAAGACCAGATGTGTGCTTTGCAGTCAATCAAGTCAGCAAGCACATGCAAGCTCCTAAACTACACCATTGGAGCATGGTAGAGAGAATTCTGAGGTATCTTAGAGAGGCACCAGGGCAAGGAGTTTGGATGGGTTGTAACAATAGTACTGAGATAGTAGGGTACTGTGATGCTGATTGGGCTGGAGATAGAGTGGACAGGAGGTCCACGACAGGCTACTGTACCTTCATTCGAGGCAACTTAGTCACTTGGAAGAGCAAGAAACAGAAGATAGTATCATGCTCCAGTGCTGAGGCTGAGTATAGAGCAATGAGGAAGCTCACAAGTGAACTGATCTGGATCAAGAACCTGATGAGAGACTTGGGCATTGAGACGACCACACCAATCACAATGCACTTTGATAATCAAGCAGCCATTCATATAGCACCCACCAATGTGTTCATGAAAGGACCAAGCACATATAAGTGGATTGTCATAAGGTTAGACAAGCTGTGGAGCAGAAAATTATCTTGCCTTGCAATACTAGAAGTGAAGATCAGTTGGCAGACATCTTCACCAAAGCAGCAAACATCAAGGTTTGTGAGTTCATACATTCCAAACATGGACTCATGGAACTCCCATCTCACTGATCCTCTTAGCTATGAGGTGTTCTACTCTTTTTCCTTGGCTTGGTTTTTATCCCATGTAATTTTTCCAAGTTAAGGTTTTAATGAGGGAACGCTTCATGGTTTCCAAGCTTGACCAGTCCCTGTGGTCAAGCTTGAGGGGGAGTGTTGAGATGAAGCAATAAAGATCAAGAGGAATGGTTGATTCGAATTAAGCAAGGTTGAGAGGTAACTTGGGAAATAAGGCTGTGCGTACAACCTAGAGTGCCTTCAAAGGCAAGTAAGGGTTGTGCCTTGTTTCATGAGTTAAGGAAGGTCCAAGGATGCTTAATATTTGTAATTCAAGTCTGCAAAGGAGGAGGGAGAGCTGAGTGGCCTTTGGAGAGGAAGGACCACAAGGTCACATGCTGGACAGGATCAGGACCTGTCACTTTCCCACTGTTCTGGCCGTGCCAGTCTGCCCACCAGTCTGTTCTGACTCCCCTAGCCTGTCCCTCTGATGCTCCAGTCTGCCTTCCCTTAGTTTAGTAATTTATATTGTCATGTATCTCTCTTGCTTGTCTTTAAATAGTATGTAACATGTGTTCTGGATTAATTAAGTGAATGCAAAAAACACTTCTTCTCCATTCTGGTCAAAATTTCTCTCTCTCTCTAGTTCTTCATGAGTTCTTCATGTTCTTCACTTAGTTACTCTCTGAATCTCTAATTTTCACAATCAGGATATCCTTCTTTAGCCTGTTTGGACATATGACAAGTTCTTCAAGCTTCTAATCAAACCACGATAAATCACTATGTAAAAAGCTTGATTTGAAACTGTTAATCAGTGGAGAGTCTCCATGAAGTTGAATAAATCCCAAAAGAAATTATGTTTAACAAGTTATTCCACTTTCTAATCAAGATATCAATGGTTAGTCTGTTTGGACATATGGCAAGTTCTTCAAGCTTCTAATCAAACCACGACGAATCACTATGTAAGCTTGATTTGGAACCATTATTCAGTGGATAGTCTCCATGAAAGTGGAATAACTAATTCAACATAACTCCTATGAGATTTATTGATGAGGCCATAACTTATTCAACATAACTTATTTGGAACCATTAATCAATGGAGAGTCTTTCATGAAGTTGAATAAATCCCATAGGAGTTATGTAGAAGAAGTTAATTCCACTTTCTAATCAAGATATCCATGTTTGGCTTGTTTGGACATATGGCAAGTTCTTCATGCTTTTAAACAAGCCAAGATGAATAATTATGTAAGAAGCTTGATTTGAAACCATTATTAAGTGTAGAGTATCCATGAAGTTGAATCAATCCCAAAAGAGTTATGTTTAAGAAGTTATTCCTTATTGTAATCAGGATATCCATGTTTAGCATGTTTGGACATATGGCAAGTTCTTGAAGCTTCTAATCAAACCATGATGAATCACTATGTAAAAAGATTGATTTGGAACCATTAATAAGTGGAGAGTATTTCATGAAGTTAAATAAATCTCATAGGAGTTATGTTGAATAAGTTATTCCACTTTCTAATCAGGATATCCATGTTTAGCCTGTTTGGACATATGGCAAGTTCTTCAAGCTTCTAATCAAACCAGGATGAATCACTATGTAAGAAGCTTGATTTGGAACCATTAATCAGTGGAGAGTCTTTCATGAAGTTGAATAAATCTCATAGAAGTTATGTTGAAGAAGTTATTCCACTTACTAATTAGGATATCCATGTTTAGCCTGATTGGAAATAAGGCAAGTTCTTTAAGCTTTTATTCAAACCAGGATGAATCACTATGTAAGAAGCTTGATTTGGAACCATTAGCCAGTGGAGATTCCTCATGAATTTGAATAAATCTCATAGGAGTTATGTTGAAGAAGTTATTCCACTTTCTAATCAGGATATCCATGTTTAGCCTGTTTGTGTGAGATTTGTAAGAATATGAGATGTTTAGCAAGAGAATAAGAGATTTAGTAAAAGTCTATTACTGGAGAATGAAGAACATGAAGACTAAGAGAGAGAGAGATTTCAAAATTCAGAGAGAGAGAAGGATAAGAATTATTTTCCTTAATTAATATTTGGTTGCTTACAACATATTTAAAAGTCAAGATGAGAGAGAGAGGAAAGCAACAACACACTGGATAATAGGGTGCATTCTGACCCAACAACTCTATTTAAAGCAGATCTACTTTAATTCAAATTCCAATTGCCTAGAAGCTTCCCTACTTGTTCCCACTTGTACAGAAGCTTATCCACGTCCAGTTTGACTTCTGATTGACGTCAAGTCGAGCATTCAAAGTCTCTCAAGTCTGACAAGCCTCATAAAGCCTTATAAGAACTCCTTATAAAACCTTATAAGACTCTAGCTTAATCCTTATGATTGTTTCTTCCTCTCTCTTTAGTTCTTCATCTTGTGGATAACTTCCAGTGGATGGGTTTCAGTGGATGGGTTCATGTGGATAGCTGTCCTTTATTGATTCAAGTCAACACTTATTATCTTCATGTCAACACTCCTCCTCAAGCTTGACTATCGGAACTAGTCAAGCTTGGAAACCATGAAGCATTCCCTCATTAAAACCTTAGCTTGGAAAACCCACTTGGGATAAAAACCAAGCCAAGGAAAAAGAGTAGAACACCTCATGGCTAAAGGATCAGTGTGATGAGAGATCCACGAGTCCTAACTTGGGAAGGATGAACTCGCAAACCTTAGTACTTGCAGCCTTGGTGAAGATGTCAGCCAACTGATCTTCACTTCTTGTGTTGCATGGGAGGATAATCTTCTGTTCCACAGCCTGCCTCACCTTATGACAATCCACTTCAATGTGCTTAGTCCTCTCATGGAAGACTGAGTTACTGGCAATGTGTATAGCAGCTTGGTTATCACAGTGCATGGTGATTGGTATTGTAGCCTCAATTCCCAAGTCTTTAAGCAGCCCCTTGATCCATATCAATTCGCTTGTAAGCTTCCTCATGGCTTTATATTCTGCTTCAGCACTTGAACATGAAACTACCTTCTGCTTCTTGCTTTTCCAAGTCACTAAATTGCCTCCAATGAAAGTGCAATACCCAGTAGTTGATCTCCTATCAACTCTGTCTCCTGCCCAATCAGCATCACAATATCCTACTACTTCGGTGCTTCCATTACATCCCATCCAGACTCCTTGTCCTGGTGTCTCTCTTAGGTACGTTAAGATCCTCTCAACCATGTTCCAGTGATGAACCTTAGGTGCTTGCATATGCTGACTGACTTGATTCACAGCAAAGCATATGTCTGGTCTTGTGATGGTCAGATAGATTAGTTTTCCAACCATTCTTCTATACTTCTTGACATCATCAAATGGAGTGTTTTCAAACTCCCCCTCTCGCAGCACTTTGTAACCATCTTCAAGGGGAGTTTTAGCTTGTCTTCCTCCAAGATTTCCTGCCTCACTCAACAGATCCATAGCATACTTCCTTTGAGACAGAAACAGTCCTTCCTTGGATCTACACACTTCAATACCCAGGAAATATTTGAGCTCTCCAAGATCCTTGATATCAAATACTGATTTCAGAAATGCCTTTGTTGCTTGAATCCCTTCCTTGTCACTTCCTGTGATGATAATATCATCCACATATATCAAGATGACCACAATGCCTTGTGGACCAGTCAGTGTGAAGAGAGTGTGATCTGCCTCTGACTTTCTAAACCCTCTTCCATTCAGTGTGGTGCTTAGCTTGTGATACCAACCCCTTGGTGATTGCTTCAGACCATAGATTGCATTCTTCAGCCTCAACACGTTTCCTGGTTTGACTAGATGCTCTAAACCAGGAGGAGTATGCATGTAAACCTCATCTTCTAACTCTCCTTGCAAGAATGCATTCTTCACATCCATCAGCCATAAATCACATTCCAAGTTAGTGGCAATTGAGAAAATGATTCTAATGGTGTGAAGCTTTGCTACTGGTGCAAAGGTATCAATACAATCTTCTCCATATGTTTGAGTAAATCCTCTTGCAACCAGCCTTGTCTTGCGCCTCTCCACCTTTCCATTAGCTAGGTATTTGATTGTGAAAATCCATCTGCTTGTTACTGCCTTCTTTCCTTTGGGAAGCTTAGCTTCAAACCAAGTATCATTGACTATCATTGCATTAGCCTCATTCCCAACAGACTCCCTCCACTCCTCATGCTCCATAGCTTCTTCATATAACCTTGGGATATACTCCTGATCCAATTCTCCAATGAAAACCTGATGTTCTTGAGGGTATTGAGCTAAAGAGCACACTGCTTGTATAGGATGAGATACTGCATGAGAGTTAAAGTAGACCCTTGTGTTGATCCAATTAGATGGATCCTTTCTAAGCCTTGTGCTTCTCCTAAGAGGTTGAACTGCTTCAGGTTCTTCTTCCTCATCAGATTCTTCTTCAGGCTGTACTGTTTCTTGTTGTCCTTGTTGTCTTTCATCATGATCATGAATTTCTTGTTGATTCCCCCCTTCAGGATCAGGATGAATCCCTTCTACAACTTCATCAACCTTATCTTCATTAACTAAAGCTTCTGGACCAGGTGCAGCTTCAGGGGAATTCTTTCTTGTTTCTTGATTCGCCCGAGGCATGCCAATACCAAGACTCTCCAGTATGATCCTGAGGTTTGTGGCTTTCTCTGATCCTTGAGATAGATCCTTCAGATCATCCCAACTCTTCTCCTCATAGTATCCCTTTGTCTCCATAAACTTCACATCTCTTGATATTAACACCCTTCTGGACATTGGATCATAGCACTTATAACCTTTCTGAGTTGGAGAGTAAGCAATGAACAAATCTTTTGAGCTTTTAGCATCAAGCTTGTTCCTCTGCTCCCCTGGTATCAACACAAAACAGAGGCATCCAAACACACGCAAGTGATCCAAAGGTGGCTTAGTCTTGTTTAGGACCTCAAATGGAGACAGGTCGCGGAGGACTTTACCTGAAGCAGTTCAACCTCATCTGGTCTGAAGATAACCTGACAACTCAAATCAACAGTAGCCTTCCTCACTGATAACAGGTTTGATGTAAACTGAGGCATATATAAGGCAGTTGATTCCCTATCAAACAACCTAAGGTTCCATATCCCTTCTATCTTAACCTTATCACCATTTGCTATAATAACATTCCCTGAGGCAGGCTGGATATCACTAATCAAGTTCCTATCACTAATCATGTAATGGCTAGCTCCTGAATCTATAATAATGGGTTTAGAGTCAGGAAAGTGTATACCAGCCTCCTTGGGTGAGATAAGGGCTTTGGCAGCTTTGATAAAGTAATCAAGGTCTCTTCTGGTCACTGGACCATCAGGGTTGTTTGCACCATCCATACTTCTCCATGTTCCTTCTTCAGTTGAACCACCACTGAGAGCTGAATACATGGTTCTTCCTTGAATTACATGATGCTCAAACTCCTTGAGCTTACATGTATTTGGCTGGCTTCTCAAGAAACCAGCATCCTCCAAAACTGGAAGCTTCCTTTCTCTAAGGAAATAATTTATCAGATTGTTGTAGGTTGAATCTAAGTTTAGGAGAAAGCTGAAAAACTTGACTTGCTTATAAACAGTTTGAAGAATTTCCCATAGATTCCCATAAACAGTTTGAAGATCCTCCCATAGATTCTTGGCGGTTTTAAAGTGAGAATGAGCCTCCAAGATTGGTTTAGACAGAGAGTTGTGTATGATTCCAAGTGCTTGATGGTCTTCTTGAATCCACTTGCTGTCATGCTTCAGGAAAGTCGCCTGACTATCCTCTTGAGCCATCCTCTTTGAAGTTCCACCCTTCATGATATGGCTGTCCCAAAGTCCATGACTTTCCAAGGTAACTCTGGCCACTCTTGACCATAAAACATAATTAGGAACCTCAAGGGTCACTGGAATAAGGTTCTTCTTCTCCACTTCCATGGTTGGAATTTTTTTACCCAATGGGTAAAGCTGATGGCTGCTGGAAAAGAGTGAAGAACACAGAGAATTTGAAAGAGAGAAAAAGAGTTTTGCGGAATGAAAGGAGCTTAAAGCTATGATACCATGTGAGATTTGTAAGAATATGAGATGTTTAGTGAGAGAATAAGAGATTTAGTGAAAGTTTATTACTGGAGAGTGAAGAACATGAAGAACAAGAGAGAAAGAGAGAGAGAGATTTCGAAATTCAGAGAGAGAGAAGGATAAGAATTATTTCCCTTAATTAATATTTGGTTGCTTACAACATATTTAAAAGCCAAGATGAAAGATATAGGAAAGCAACAACACACTGGATAATAGGGTGCATTCTGACCCAACAACTCTATTTAAAGCAGATCTACTTTAATTCAAATTCCACTTGCCTAGAAGTTTCCCCACTTGTTCCCACTTGTACAGAAGCTTATCCACGTCCAGTTTGACTTCTGATTGACGTCAAGTCTGGCAATCAAAGTTCTCTCAAGTCTGGCAAGCCTCATAAAGCCTTATAAGAACTCCTTATAAAACTTTATAAGACTCTAGCTTAATCCTTCTGATTGTTTCTTCCTCTCTCTTTAGTTCTTAATATTGTGGATAACTTCCAGTGGATGGGTTCCAGTGGGTGGGTTCCTGTGGATAGCTGTCCTTTATTGATTCAAGTCAACACTTATTATCTTCATGTCAACAATTTGGACATATGGCAAGTTCTTTAAGCTTCTAATCAAACCAGTATGAATCACTATGTAAGAAGATTGATTTGGAACTATTAGTCAGAGGAGAGTCTCCATGAAGTTGAATAAATCCCATAGGGGTTATGTTTAAGAAGTTATTCCACTTTTTAATCAGGATATCCATGTTTAGTCTGCTTGGACATATGGCAAGTTCTTCAAGCTTCTAATCAAACCAGGATGAATCACTATGTAAAAAGATTTATTTGGAACCATTATTCAGTGGAGAGTATCCATGAAGTTGAATGTTTAAGAAGTTATTCCACTTTGAATAAGGATATCAATGTTTTGCCTGTTTGGACATATGCAAGTTCTTGAAGCTTTTAATCAAACAAGGATGAATCACTATGTAAAAAGCTTGATTTGAAACCATTAATAAGTGGACAGCCTTTCATGAAGTTAAATATATCTCATAGGAGTTATGTTGAATAAGTTAATCCACTTTCTAATAAAGATATCCATGTTTAGCCTGTTTGGACATATGGCAAATTCTTCAAGCTTCTAATCAAACCAGGATGAATCACTATTTAAGAAGATTGATTTGGTACCATTAATCAGTGGAGAGTTGTTCATGAAGTTTAATAAATCTCATAGGAGTTATGTTGAAGAATTTATTCACTTACTAATCAGGATATTCATGTTTAGCCTGTTTTGAAATAAGGCCAGTTCTTCAAGCTTCTAATCAAACCAGGATGAATTACTATGTAAGAAACTTGAGTTGGAACCATTAGCCAGTGGAGATTCTCCATGAAGTTGAATGAATCGCGTAGGAGTTATGTTGAAGAAGTTATTCCACTTACTAATCAGGATATCCATGTTTAGCATGTTTGGAAATAAGACAAGTTCTTCAAGCTTCTAATCAAACCATGATGAATAACTATGTAAAAAGCTTGATTTGGAACAATTAGTCAGTGGAGAGTCTCCATGAAGTAGAATAAATTCCATAGGGGTTATGTTTAAGAACTTATTCTACTTTTTAATCAGGATATCCATGTTTAGCATGTTTGGACATATGGCAGGTTCTTCAAGCTTCTTATCAAACCATGATGAATCACTATGTAAAAATATTTATTTGGAACCATTAATAAATGGAGAGTCTTTCATGAAGTTGAATAAATCCCATAGGAGTTATGTAGAAGAAGTTATTCCACTTTCTAATCAGGATATCTATGTTTAGCCTGTTTGGACATATGGCAAGTTCTTCATGCTTTTAAATAAACCAAGATGAATAATTATGTAAGAAGCTTGATTTGGAACCATTATTCAGTGGAGAGTATCCATGAAGTTGAATCAATCCCAAAGGAGTTATGTTTAAGAAGTTATTCCACATTGTAATCAAGAAATCCATGTTTAGCATGTCTGAACATATGGCAAGTTCTTAAAGCTTCTAATCAAACCATGATGAATCACTATGTAAAAAGGTTGATTTGTAACCATTAATAAGTGGAGAGTATTTCATGAAGTTAAATAAATCTCATAGGAGTTATGTTGAATAAGTTTTTCCACTTTCTAACCAGGATATCCATGTTTAGCTTGTTTGGACATATGGCAAGTTCTTCAAGCTTCTAATCAAACCAGGATGAATCACTATGTAAGAACCTTGATTTAAAACCATTATTCAGTGGAGAGTATCCATGAAGTTAAATAAATCCCAAAGGAGTTATGTTTAAGAAGTTATTCCACTTTCTAATAATGATATCCATGTTTAGCATGTTTAGACATATGACAAGTTCTTCAAGCTTCTAATCAAACTAGGATGAATCACTATGTAAGAAGCTTGATTTAGAACCATTAATCAGTGGAGAGTATTTCATGAAGTTGAATAAATCTCATAGGAGTTATGTTGAAGAAGTTATTCCACTTACTAATCAAGATATCCATGTTTAGCCTGTTTGGAAATAAGGCAAGTTCTTCAAGCTTCTATTCAAACCAGGATGAATCACTATGTAAGAAGCTCTATTTGGAACCATTAGCCAGTGCAGATTCCTCATGAAGTTGAATAAATCGCATAGGAGTTATGTTGAAGAAGTTATTCCACTTTCTAATCGGGATATCCATGTTTAGCCTGTTTGGACATATGGCAAGTTCTTAAGCTTCTAATCAAACCAGGATGAATCACTATGTAAGAAGCTTGATTTGGAACCATTAATCAGTGGAGAGTGTTTCATGAAGTTGAATAATCTCATAAGAGTTATGTTGAAGAAGTTATTCCACTTACTAATCAGGGTATCCATGTTTAGCCTGTTTGGAAAAAGGCAAGTTCTTCAAGCTTCTATTCAAACCAGGATGAATCACTATGTAAGAAGCATTATTTGGAACGATTAGCCAGTGCAGATTCCTCATGAAGTTGAATAAATCGCATAGGAGTTATGTTGAAGAAGTTATTCCACTTTCTAATCAGGATATCCATGTTTAGCCTGTTTGGACATATGGCAAGTTCTTTAAGCTTCTAATCAAACCAGGATGAATCACTATGTAAAAAGCTTGATTTGGAACCATTAATCAGTGTAGAGTCTTTCATGAAGTTGAATAATCTCATAGGAGTTATGCTGAAGAAGTTATTCCACTTACTAATCAGGATATCCATGTTTAGCCTGTTTGGAAAAAGGCAAGTTCTTCAAGCTTCTATTCAAACCAGGATGAATCACTATGTAAGAAGCTTTATTTGGAAACATTAGCCAGTGGAGATTCCTCATGAAGTTGAATAAATCGTATAGGAGTTATGTTGAAGAAGTTATTCTACTTTCTAATAAGAATATCCATGTTTAGCCTGTTTGGACATATGGCAAGTTCTTCAAGCTTCTAATCAAACCAGGATGAATCACTATTTAAGAAGCTTGATTTGGAACCATTAATTAATGTAGAGTCTTTTATGAAGTTGAATAAATCCCATAGGAGTTATGTAGAAGAAGTTATTCCACTTTCTAATCATGATATCCATGTTTAGCCTGTTTGGACATTTGGCAAGTTCTTCATGCTTCTAAACAAACCAAGATGAATAACTATGTAAGAAGCTTTATTTGGAACCATTATTCAGTGGATAGTATCCATGAAGTTGAATCAATCCCAAAGGAGTTATGTTTAAGAAGTTATTCCACTTTGTAAACAAGATATCCATGTTTCGCCTGTTTGGACATATGGCAAGTTCTTGAAACTTCTAATCAAACCAGGATGAATCACTATGTAAGAATCTTGATTTGGAACCATTAATAAGTGTAGAGTCTTTCATGAAGTAGAATAAATCTCATAGGAGTTTTATTGAAGAAGTTATTCCACTTATTAATCAGGATATCCATGTTTAGCCGGTTTTGAAATAAGGCAAGTTCTTCAAGATTCCAATCAAACCAGGATGAATCACTATGTAAGAATCTTGATTTGGAACAATTAGCCAGTGGAGATTCTCAATGAAGTTGAATAAATCGCATAGGAGTTATGTTGAAGAAGTTATTCGACTTACTAATCAAGATATCCATGTTTAGCCTGTTTGGAAATAAGGCGAGTTCTTCAAGCTTCTAATCAAACAAAGATGATTCACTATGTAAGAAGCTTGATTTGGAACCATTAATCAATGGAGAGTATCCATGAAGTTGAATCAATCCCAAAGGAGTTATGTTTAAAAAGTTATTCCACATTGTAATCAGGATATCCATGTTTAGCATGTTTGGACATATGGCAAGTTCTTGAAGCTTCTAATCAAACCAGGATGAATCACTATGTTAAAAGATTGATTTGGAACCATTAATCAATGGAGAGTATTTCATGAAGTTAAATAAATCTCATAGGAGTTATGTTGAATAAGTTATTCCACTTTCTAATCAGGATATCCATGTTTAGCCTGTTTGGATATATGGCAAGTTCTTCAAGCTTCTAATCAAACCAGGATGAATCACTATGTAAGAAGCTTGATTTGCAACCATTAATCAGTGGAGAGTTTTTCATGAAGCTGAATAAATCTCATAGGAGTTATGTTTAAGAAGTTATTCCACTTACTAATATGGATGTCCATGTTTAGCCTGTTTGGAAATAAGGCAAGTTCTTCAAGCTTCTATTCAAACCAGGATGAATCACTAAGTAAGAATCTTGATTTGGAACCATTAGCCAGTGGAGATTCTCCATGAAGTTGAATAAATCACAGAGGAGTTATGTTGAAGAATTTATTCCACTTACTAATACGGATATCCATGTTTAGCATGTTTGGACATATGACAAGTTCTTCAAGCTTCTAATCAAACCAGGATGAATCACTATGTAAGAAGCTTGATTTGGAACTATTAGCCAGTGGATATTCTACATGAAGTTGAATAAATCGCATAGGAGTTATGTTGAAGAATTTATTCCACTTTCTAATAAGGATATCCATGTTTAGTCTGTTTGGACATATGACAAGTTCCTCAAGCTTGTAATAAATCCATGATGAATCGCTATGTAAGAAGCTTGATTTGGAACCATTATTCAGTGGAGAGTATCCATGAAGTTGAATCAATCCCAAAGGAGTTATGTTTAAGAAGTTATTCCACTTTCTAATCAGTATATCCATGTTTAGCCTGTTTGGACATATGACAAGTTCTTCAAGCTTCTAATCAAATCAGGATGAATCATTATGTTAAAAGATTGATTTGGAACCATTAATCAATGGAGAGTCTTTCATAACGTTGAATAAATCTTATAGGAGTTATGTTTAAGAAGTTATTCCACTTTCTAATCACGATATACATGTTTAGCCTGTTTTGACATATGGCAAGTTCTTCAAGCTCCTAATCAAACCAGGATGAATCACTATGTAAGAAACTTGATTTGGAACCATTAGTCAGTGGAGAGTCTCCATGAAGTTGAATAAAGCCCATAAGAGGTATGTTAAAGAAGTTATTCCACTTTCTAATCATGATATCCATGTTTAGCCTGTTTGGACATATGACAAGTTCTTCAAGCTTCTAATCAAACCAGGACGAATCACTATGTAAGAAACTTGATTTGGAACCATTAGTCAGTGGAGAGTCTCCATGAAGTTGAATAAATCCGATAGGGGTTATGTTTAAGAACTTATTCAACTTTTTAATCAGGATATCCATGTTTAGCATGTTTGGACATATGGCAAGTTCTTCAAGCTTCTAATCAAACCAGGATGAATCACTATGTGAAAAACTTTATTTGGAACCATTAATCAATGGAGAGTCCTTCATGAAGTTGAATATATCCCATAGGAGTTATGTAGAAGAAGTTATTCCACTTTCTATTCAAGATATCCATGTTTAGCCTGTGTGGACATATGGCAAGTTCTTCATGCTTCTAAACAAACCAAGATGAATAACTATGTAAGAAGCTTGATTTGGAACCATTATTCAGTGGAAAGTATCCATGAAGTTGAATCAATCCCAAAGGAGTTATGTTTAAGAAGTTATTCCACTTTATAATAAGGATATCCATGTTTAGCCTGTTTGGACATATGGCAAGTTCTTCAAACTCCTATTCAAACCAGGCTGAATCACTATGTAAGAAACTTTATTTGGAACCGTTATTCAGTGGAGAGTATCCATGAAGTTAAATAAATCCCCAATGAGTTATGTTTAAGAAGTTATTCCACTTTCTAATCAGGATATTCATGTTTAGCCTGTTTGGACATATGGCAAGTTCTTCAAGATTCTAATCAAACCAGGATGAATCACTATGTAAGAAGCTTGATTTGAAACCATTAATCAGTGGAGAGTCTTTCATGAAGTTGAATAAACCTCATAGGAGTTATGTTGAAGAAGTTATTCCACTTACTAATCAAGATATCCATGTTTAGCCTGTTTGGAAATAAGACAAGTTCTTCAAGCTTCTATTCAAACCAGGATGAATCACTATGTAAGAAGCTTTATTTGGAACCATTAGCCAGTGCAGATTCCTCATGAAATTGAATAAATCGCATAGGAGTTATGTTGAAGAAGTTATTCCACTTTCTAATCAGGATATCCATGTTTAGCATGTTTGGACATATGGCAAGTTCTTAAGCTTCTAATCAAACCAGGATGAATCACTATGTAAGAAGCTTGATTTGGAACCATTAATCAGTGGAGAGTCTTTCATGAAGTTGAATAATCTCATAGGAGTTATGTTGAAGAACTTATTCCACTTACTAATCATGGTATCCATGTTTAGCATGTTTGGAAAAAGGCAAGTTCTTCAAGCTTCTATTCAAACCAGGATGAATCACTATGTAAGAAGCATTATTTGGAACCATTAGCTAGTGCAGATTCCTCATGAAGTTGAATAAATCTCATAGGAGTTATGTTGAAGAAGTTATTCCACTTTCTAATCAGGATATCCATGTTTAGTCTGTTTGGACATATGGCAAGTTCTTTAAGCTTCTAACCAAACCAGGATGAATCACTATGTAAGAAGCTTGATTTTGAACCATTAATCAGTGTAGAGTCTTTCATGAAGTTGAATAATCGCATAGGAGTTATGCTGAAGAAGTTATTCCACTTACTAATCAGGATATCCATGTTTAGCCTGTTTGGAAAAAGGCAAGTTCTTCAAGCTTCTAAACAAACCAGGATGAATCACTATGTAAAAAACTTTAATTGGAACCATTAATAAATGGAGAGTCTTTCATGAAGTTAAATAAATCCCATAGGACTTATGTAGAAGAAGTTATTCCACTTTCTAATCAAGATATCCATGTTTAGCATGTTTGGACATATGGCAAGTTCTTCAAGCTTCTAATCAAACCAGGATGAATCACTATTTAAGAAGCTTGATTTGGAACCATTAATTAATGTAGAGTCTTTTATGAATTTGAATAAATCCCATAGGAGTTATGTAGAAGAAGTTATTCCACTTTCTAATCAGGATATCCATGTTTAGCATGTTTGGACATTTGGCAAGTTCTTCATGCTTGTAAACAAACCAAGATGAATAACTGTGTAAAAAGCTTTATTTGGAACCATTATTCAGTGGAGAGTATCCATGAAGTTGAATCAATCCCAAAGGAGTTATGTTTAAGAAGTTATTCCACTTTGTAATCAAGATATCCAGGTTTCGCCTGTTTGGACATATGGCAAGTTCTTGAAGCTTCTAATCAAACCAGGATGAATCACTATGTAAAAAGCTTGATTTGAAACCATTAATAAGTGGAGAGTATTTCATGAAGTTAAATAAATCTCATAGGAGTTATGTTGAATAAGTTAATCCACTTTCTAATCAGGATATTCATATTTAGCCTGTTTAGACATATGGCAAGTTCTTCAAGCTTCTAATAAAACCAGGATGAATCACTATGTAAGAAGCTTGATTTGGAACCATTAATCAGTCGAGAGTCTTTCATGAAGTTGAGTAAATCTCATAGGAGTTATTATGAACAAGTTATTCGACATAATAATCATGATATCCATGTTTAGCCTGTTTAGAAATAAGGCAAGTTCTTCAAGATTCTAATCAAACCAGGATGAAATACTATGTAAGAAGCTTTATTTGGAACCATTAGTCAGTGGAGAGTCTCCATGAAGTTGAATAAAATCCATAGGGGTTATGCTTAAGAAGTTATTCCACTTTTTAATCAGGATATCCATGTTTAGCCTGCTTGGACATATGGCAAGTTCTTCAAGGTTCTAATCAAACCAGGATGAATCACTATGTAAAAAGATTTATTTGGAACCATTAATAAATGGAGAGTCTTTCATGACGTTGAATAAATCACATAGGGGTTATGTTTAAGAACTAATTCCACTTTTTAATCAGGATATCCATGTTTAGCCTGTTTGGATATATGGCAAGTTCTTCAAGCTTCTAAACAAACCAAGATGAATCACTATGTAAAAAACTTTAATTGGAACCATTAATAAATGGAGAGTCTTTCATGAAGTTGAATAAATCCCATAGGACTTATGTAGAAGAAGTTATTCCACTTTCTAATCAAGATATCCATGTTTAGCATGTTTGGACATATGGCAAGTTCTTCAAGCTTCTAATCAAACCAGGATGAATCACTATGTAAGAAGATTGATTTGGAACCATTAATACGTCGGGAGTCTTTCATGAAGTTGAATAAATCACATAGGAGTTATGTTGAAGAAGTTATTCCACTTACTAATCATGATATCCATTTTAGCCTGTTTGGAAATAAGGCAAGTTCTTCAAGCTTCTAATCAAACCAGGATGAATCACTATGTAAGAAGATTGATTTGGAACCATTAGTCAGTGCAGAGTCTCCATGAAGTTGAATAAATCCGATAGGGGTTATGTTTAAGAATTTATTCCACTTTTTAATCAGGATATCCATGGTTAGCATGTTTGGACATATGGCAAGTTCTTCAAGCTTCTAATCAAACCAGGATGAATCACTGTGTGAAAAGCTTTATTTGGAACCATTAATAAATGGAGAGACTTTCATGAAGTTTAATATATCCCATAGGAGTTATGTAGAAGAAGTTATTCCACTTTCTATTCAGGATATCCATGTTTAGCCTGTTTGGACATATGGCAAGTTCTTCATGCTTCTAAACAAACTTAAGATGAATAACTATGTAAGAAGCTTGGTTTGGAACCATTATTCAGTGGAAAGTATCCATGAAGTTGAATCAATCCCAAAGGAGTTATATTTAAGAAGTGATTCCACTTTCTAATTAGGATATCCATGTTTAGCCTGTTTGGACATATGGCATGTTCTTTAAGATTCTAATCAAACCAGGATGAATCACTATGTAAGAATCTTGATTTGGAACCATTAATCAGTGGAGATTCTTTCATGAAGTTTAATAATCTCATAGGATTTATGTTGAAGAAGTTATTCCACTTACTAATCAGGATATCCATGTTTAGCCTGTTTGGAAAAAGGCAAGTTCTTCAAGCTTCTATTCAAACCAGGATGAATCACTATGTAAGAAGCTTTATTTGGAAACATTAGCCAGTGGAGATTCCTCATGAAGTTGAATAAATCGTGTAGGAGTTATGTTGAAGAAGTTATTCCACTTTCTAATAAGGATATCCATGTTTAGCATGTTTGGACATATGGCAAGTTCTTCAAGCTTCTAATCAAACCAGGATGAATCACTATTTAAGAATCTTGATTTGGAACCATTAATCAATGGAGAGTCTTTTATGAAGTTGAATAAATCCCATAGGAGTTATGTAGAAGAAGTTATTCCACTTTCTAATAAGGATATCCATGTTTAGCATGTTTGGACATTTGGCAAGTTCTTCATGCTTCTAAACAAACCAAGATGAATAACTATTTAAGAAGCTTTATTTGGAACCATTATTCAGTGGATAGTATCCAGGAAGTTGAATCAATCCCAAAGGAGTTATGTTTAAGAAGTTATTCCACTTTGTAATCAAGATATCCAGGTTTCGCCTGTTTGGACATATGGCAAGTTCTTGAAGCTTCTAATCAAACCAGGATGAATCACTATTTAAAAAGCTTGATTTGAAACCATTAATAAGTGGAGAGTCTTTCATGAAGTTAAATAAATCTCATAGGAGTTATGTTGAATAAGTTATTCCACTTTCTAATCAGGATATCCATGTTTAGTCTGTTTAGACATATGGCAAGTTCTTCAAGCTTCTAATCAAACCAGGATGAATAACTATATAAGAAGCTTGATTTGGAACCACTAGTCAGTGGAGAGTCTTTCATGAAGTTGAATAAATTTCATAGGAGTTATGTTGAAGAAGTTATTCCACTTACTAATCAGGATATCCATGTTTAGCCTGTTTGGAAATAAAACAAGTTCTTCAAGCTTCTAATCAAACAAGGATGAATCACTATGTAAGAAGCTTTATTTGGAACCATTAGCCAGTGGAGATTCTCCATGAAGTTGGATAAATCGCATTGGAGTTATGTTGAAGATGTTATTTCACTTACTAATCAGGATATCCATGTTTAGCCTGTTTGGAAATAAGGCAAGTTCTTCAAGCTTCTAATCAAACCAGGATGAATCACTATGTAAGAAGCTTGATTTTGAACCATTAGTCAGTGGAGATTCTCCATGAAGTTGAATAAATCCCATTGGGGTTATGTTTAAGAACTAATTCCACTTTTTAATCAGGATATCCATGTTTAGCCTGTCTGGATATATGGCAAGTTCTTCAAGCTTCTAAACAAACCAGGATGAATCACTATTTAAAAAACTTTATTTGGAACCATTAATCAATGGAGAGTCTTTCATGAAGTGTAATAAATCCCATAGGAGTTATGTTGAAGAAGTTATTCCACTTTCTAATAAGGATATCCATGTTTAGCCTGTTTGGACATATGGCAAGTTCTTCATGCTTCTAAACAAACCAAGATGAATAACTATGTAAGAAGCTTGATTTGGAACCATTATTCAGTGGAGAGTATCCATGAAGTTGAATAAATCCCCAAGGAGTTATGTTTAAGAAGTTATTCCACTTTGTAATCAGGATATCCATGTTTAGCCTGTTTGGACATATGGCAAGTTCTTGAAGCTTCTAATCAAAACATGATGAATAACTATGCAAAAAGCTTGATTTGGAACAGTTAAAAAGTGGAGAGTCTTTCATGAAGTTAAATAAATCTAATAGGAGTTATGTTGAATAAGTTATTCCACTTTCTAATAAGGATATCCATGTTTAGCCTGTTTGGACATATGGCAAGTTTTTCAAGCTTCTAATCAAACCATGATGAATCACTATGTATGAAGCTTGATTTGGAACCATCATGCAATGTAGAGTATCCTTGAAGTTAAAAAATCCAAGAGGAGTTATGTTTAAGAAGTTATTCGACTTTGTAATCAGGATATCCATGTTTAGCCTGTTTGGACATATGGTAAGTTCTTCAAGCTGTTATTCAAACCAGGATGAATCACTCTGTCAGAAACTTGATTTAGAACCATTATTCAGTGGAGAGTATCCATGAAGTTGAATAAATCCCCAATGAGTTATGTTAAGAAGTTATTCCACTTTCTAATTAGGATATCCATGTTTAGCCTGTTTGGACATATGGCAAGTTCTTCAAGATTCTAATCAAACTAGGATGAATCACTATGTAAGAAGCTTGATTTGGAACCATTAATCAGTGGAGAGTCTTTCATGAAGTTTAATAATCTCATAGGATTTATGTTGAAGAAGTTATTCCACTTACTAATCAGGATATCCATGTTTAGCCTGTTTGGAAAAAGGCAAGTTCTTCAAGCTTCTATTCAAACCAGGATGAATCACTATGTAAGAAGCTTTATTTGGAAACATTAGCCAGTGGAGATTCCTCACGAAGTTGAATAAATCGTATAGGAGTTATGTTGAAGAAGTTATTCCACTTTCTAATAAGGATATCCATGTTTAGCCTGTTTGGACATATGGCAAGTTCTTCAAGCTTTTAATCAAACCAGGATGAATCACTATGTAAGAAGCTTTATTTGGAACCATTAGCCAGTGGAGATTCTCCATGAAGTTGGATAAATCGCATTGGAGTTATGTTGAAGATGTTATTTCACTTACTAATCAGGATATCCATGTTTAGCCTGTTTGGAAATAAGGCAAGTTCTTCAAGCTTCTAATCAAATCAGGATGAATCACTATGTAAGAAGCTTGATTTTGAACCATTAGTCAGTGGAGATTCTCCATGAAGTTGAATAAATCCCATAGGGGTTATGTTTAAGAACTAATTCCACTTTTTAATCAGGATATCCATGTTTAGCCTGTCTGGATATATGGCAAGTTCTTCAAGCTTCTAAACAAACCAGGATGAATCACTATTTAAAAAACTTTATTTGGAACCATTAATCAATGGAGAGTCTTTCATGAAGTGTAATAAATCCCATAGGAGTTATGTTGAAGAAGTTATTCCACTTTCTAATAAGGATATCCATGTTTAGCCTGTTTGGACATATGGCAAGTTCTTCATGCTTCTAAACAAACCCAGATGAATAACTATGTAAGAAGCTTGATTTGGAACCATTATTCAGTGGAGAGTATCCATGAAGTTGAATAAATCCCCAAGGAGTTATGTTTAAGAAGTTATTCCACTTTGTAATCAGGATATCCATGTTTAGCCTGTTTGGACATATGGCAAGTTCTTGAAGCTTCTAATCAAAACATGATGAATAACTATGCAAAAAGCTTGATTTGGAACAATTAAAAAGTGGAGAGTCTTTCATGAAGTTAAATAAATCTAATAGGAGTTATGTTGAATAAGTTATTCCACTTTCTAATAAGGATATCCATGTTTAGCCTGTTTGGACATATGGCAAGTTTTTCAAGCTTCTAATCAAACCATGATGAATCACTATGTATGAAGCTTGATTTGGAACCATCATGCAGTGTAGAGTATCCTTGAAGTTAAAAAATCCAAGAGGAGTTATGTTTAAGAAGTTATTCGACTTTGTAATCAGGATATCCATGTTTAGCCTGTTTGGACATATGGCAAGTTCTTCAAGCTGTTATTCAAACCAGGATGAATCACTCTGTCAGAAACTTGATTTAGAACCATTATTCAGTGGAGAGTATCCATGAAGTTGAATAAATCCCCAATGAGTTATGTTAAGAAGTTATTCCACTTTCTAATTAGGATATCCATGTTTAGCCTGTTTGGACATATGGCAAGTTCTTCAAGATTCTAATCAAAC
>MU106778.1:37128-64409 GCA_012274485.2 Sinapis alba | reverse complement strand
CTTGATTTGGAACCATTAATCAGTGGAGAGTCTTTCATGAAGTTTAATAATCTCATAGGATTTATGTTGAAGAAGTTATTCCACTTACTAATCAGGATATCCATGTTTAGCCTGTTTGGAAAAAGGCAAGTTCTTCAAGCTTCTATTCAAACCAGGATGAATCACTATGTAAGAAGCTTTATTTGGAAACATTAGCCAGTGGAGATTCCTCATGAAGTTGAATAAATCGTATAGGAGTTATGTTGAAGAAGTTATTCCACTTTCTAATAAGGATATCCATGTTTAGCCTGTTTGGACATATGGCAAGTTCTTCAAGCTTTTAATCAAACCAGGATGAATCACTATTTAAGAATCTTGATTTGGAACCATTAATCAATGGAGAGTCTTTTATGAAGTTGAATAAATCCCATAGGAGTTATGTAGAAGAAGTTATTCCACTTTCTAATAAGGATATCCATGTTTAGCATGTTTGGACATTTGGCAAGTTCTTCATGCTTCTAAACAAACCAAGATGAATAACTATTTAAGAAGCTTTATTTGGAACCATTATTCAGTGGATAGTATCCATGAAGTTGAATCAGTCCCAAAGGAGTTATGTTTAAGAAGTTATTCCACTTTGTAATCAAGATATCCATGTTTCGCCTGTTTGGACATATGGCAAGTTCTTGAAGCTTCTAATCAAAGCAGGATGAATCACTATTTAAAAAGCTTGATTTGAAACCATTAATAAGTGGAGAGTCTTTCATGAACTTAAATAAATCTCATAGGAGTTATGTTGAATAAGTTATTCCACTTTCCAATTAGGATATCCATGTTTAGCCTGTTTAGACATATGGCAAGTTCTTCAAGCTTCTAATCAAACCAGGATGAATAACTATATAAGAAGCTTGATTTGGAACCACTAGTCAGTGGAGAGTCTTTCATGAAGTTGAATAAATTTCATAGGAGTTATGTTGAAGAAGTTATTCCACTTACTAATCATGATATCCATGTTTAGCCTGTTTGGAAATAAAACAAGTTCTTCAAGCTTCTAATCAAACAAGGATGAATCACTATGTAAGAAGCTTTATTTGGAACCATTAGCCAGTGGAGATTCTCCATGAAGTTGGATAAATCGCATTGGAGTTATGTTGAAGATGTTATTTCACTTACTAATCAGGATATCCATGTTTAGCCTGTTTGGAAATAAGGCAAGTTCTTCAAGCTTCTAATCAAACCAGGATAAATCACTATGTAAGAAGCTTTATTTTGAACCATTAGTCAGTGGAGATTCTCCATGAAGTTGAATAAATCCCATAGGGGTTATGTTTAAGAACTAATTCCACTTTTTAATCAAGATATCCATGTTTAGCCTGTTTGGATATATGGCAAGTTCTTCAAGCTTCTAAACAAACCAGGATGAATCACTATTTAAAAAAAATTATTTGGATCCATTAATCAATGGAGAGTCTTTCATGAAGTTGAATATATCCCATAGGAGTTATGTAGAAGAAGTTATTCCACTTTCTATTCAGGATATCCATGTTTAAACTGTTTGGACATATGGCAAGTTCTTCATGCTTCTAAACAAACCAAGATGAATAACTATGTAAGAAGCTTGATTTGGAACCATTATTCAGTGGAGAGTATCCATGAAGTTGAATAAATCCCCAAGGAGTTATGTTTAAGAAGTTATTCCACTTTGTAATCAGGATATCCATGTTTAGCCTGTTTGGACATATGGCAAGTTCTTGAAGCTTCTAATCAAAACAGGATGAATAACTATGTAAAAAGCTTGATTTGGAACAATTAAAAAGGGGAGAGTCTTTCATGAAGTTAAATAAATCTAATAGGAGTTATGTTGAATAAGTTATTCTACTTTCTAATAAGGATATCCATGTTTAGCCTGTTTGGACATATGGCAAGTTCTTCATGCTTCTAAACAAACCAAGATGAATAACTATGTAAGAAGCTTGATTTGGAACCATTATTCAGTGGAGAGTATCCATGAAGTTGAAAAAATCCCCAAGGAGTTATGTTTAAGAAGTTATTCCACTTTGTAATCAGGATATCCATGTTTAGCCTGTTTGGACATATGGCAAGTTCTTGAAGCTTCTAATCAAAACAGGATGAATAACTATGTAAAAAGCTTGATTTGGAACAATTAAAAAGTGGAGAGTCTTTCATGAAGTTAAATAAATCTAATAGGAGTTATGTTGAATAAGTTATTCCACTTTCTAATAAGGATATCCATGTTTAGCCTGTTTGGACATATGGCAAGTTTTTCAAGCTTCTAATCAAACCATGATGAATCACTATGTATGAAGCTTGATTTGGAACCATCATGCAGTGTAGAGTATCCTTGAAGTTAAAAAATCCAAGAGGAGTTATGTTTAAGAAGTTATTCCACTTTGTAATCAGGATATCCATGTTTAGCCTGTTTGGACATATGGCAAGTTCTTCAAGCTGTTATTCAAACCAGGATGAATCACTCTGTCAGAAACTTGATTTAGAACCATTATTCAGTGGAGAGTATCCATGAAATTGAATAAATCCCCAATGAGTTATGTTAAGAAGTTATTCCACTTTCTAATTAGGATATCCATGTTTAGCCTGTTTGGACATATGGCAAGTTCTTCAAGATTCTAATCAAACCAGGATGAATCACTATGTAAGAAGCTTGATTTGGAACCATTAATCAGTGGAGTGTCTTTCATGAAGTTAAATAAATCTCATAGGAGTTATGTTGAAGAAGTTATTCCACTTACAACATGATATCAATGTTTAGCCTGTTTGGAAATAAAGCAAGTTCTTCAAGCTTCTAATCAAACCAGGATAAATCACTATTTAAGAAGCTTGATTTGGAACCATTAATCAATGGAGAGTCTTTCATGTAGTTGAATAAATCCCATAGGAGTTATGTAGAAGAAGTTATTCCACTTTCTAATCAGGATATCCATGTTTAGCCTGTTTGGACATTTGGCAAGTTCTTCATGCTTCTAAACAAACCAAGATGAATAACTATGTAAGAAGCTTGATTTGGAACCATTTTTCAGTGGAGAGTATCGATGAAGTTGATTCAATCCCAAAGGAGTTATGTTTAAGAAGTTATTCCACTTTGTAATCAGGATATCCATGTTTCGCCTGTTTGGACATATGGCAAGTTCTTGAAGCTTCTAATCAAACCAGGATGAATCACTATGTAAAAAGCTTAATTTGAAACCATTAATAAGTGGATAGTCTTTCATGAAGTTAAATAAATCTCATAGGAGTTATGTTGAATAAGTTAATCCACATTCTAATCAGGATATCCATGTTTAACATGTTTGGACATATGGCAAGTTCTTCAAGCTTCTAATCAAACCAGGATGAATCACTATGTAACAAGCTTGATTTGGAACCATTAATCAGTGGAGAGTCTTTCATGAAGTTGAATATATCTCATAGGAGTTATGTTGAAGAAGTTATTCCACTTACTAATCAGGATATCCATGTTTAGCCTGTTTAGAAATAAGGCAAGTTCTTCAGAATTATAATGAAACCAGAATGAATCACTATGTAAGATGCTTGATTTGGAACCATTAGCCAGTGGAGATTCTCAATGAAGTTTAATAAATCACATAGGAGTTATGTTGTAGAAGTTATTCCACTTACTAATCAGGATATCCATTTTAGCATGTTTGGGAAAAAAGCAAGTTCTTCAAGCTTCTAATCAAACAAGTATGAATCACTATGTAAGAAGCTTTATTTGGAACCATTAGAAAGTGGAGATTCTCCATGAAGTTGGATAAATCGCAATGGAGTTATGTTGAAGAAGTTATTCCACTTACTAATCAAGATATCCATGTTTAGCATGTTTGGACATATGGCAAGTTCTTCAAACTTCTAATCAAACCAGGATGAATTACTATTTAAGAAGCTTGATTTGGAACCATTAATCAATGGAGAGTCTTTTATGAAGTTGACTAAATCACATAGGAGTTATGTCGAAGAAGTTATTCCACTTTTTAATCAGGATATCCATGTTTAGCCTGCTTGGACATATCGAACGTTCTTCAAGCTTCTAATCAAACCAGGATGAATCACTATGTAAGAACCTTGATTTGGAACCATTATTCAGTGGAGAGTATCTATGAAGTTGAATAAATCCCAAAGGAATTATGTTTAAGAAGTTATTCCACTTTCTAATCAGGATATCCATGTTTAGCATGTTTGGACATATCGCAAGTTCTTCAAGCTTCTAATCAAACCATGTTAAATCACTATGTAAAAAGCTTGATTTGGAACCATTAATAAGTGGAGAGTCTTTCATGAAGTTGAATAGATCTCATAGGAGTTATGTTGAATAAGTTATTCCACTTTCTAATAAGGATATCCATGTTTAGCCTGTTTGGACATATGGCAAGTTCTTCATGCTTCTAAACAAACCAAGATGAATAACTATGTAAGAAGCTTGATTTGGAACCATTATTTAGTGGAGAGTATCCATGAAGTTGAATAAATCCCCAAGGAGTTATGTTTAAGAAGTTATTCCACTTTGTAATCAGGATATCCATGTTTAGCCTGTTTGGACATATGGCAAGTTCTTGAAGCTTCTAATCAAAACAGGATGAATAACTATGTAAAAAGCTTGATTTGGAACAATTAAAAAGTGGAGAGTCTTTCATGATGTTAAATAAATCTAATAGGAGTTATGTTGAATAAGTTATTCCACTTTCTAATAAGGATATCCATGTTTAGCCTGTTTGGACATATGGCAAGCTCTTCAAGCTTCTAATCAAACCATGATGAATCACTATGTATGAAGCTTGATTTGGAACCATCATGCAGTGTAGAGTATCCTTGAAGTTAAAAAATCCAAGAGGAGTTATGTTTAAGAAGTTATTCCACTTTGTAATCAGGATATCCATGTTTAGCCTGTTTGGACATATGGCAAGTTCTTCAAGCTGTTATTCAAACCAGGATGAATCACTTTGTCAGAAACTTGATTTGGAACCATTATTCAGTGGAGAGTATCCATGAAGTTGAATAAATTCCCAATGAGTTATGTTTAAGAAGTTATTCCACTTTCTAATCAGGATATCCATGTTTAGCATGTTTGGACATATGGCAAGTTCTTCAAGATTCTAACCAAACCAGGATGAATCACTATGTAAGAAGCTTGATTTGGAACCATTAATCAGTGGAGTGTCTTTCATGAAGTTTAATAAATCTCATAGGAGTTATGTTGAAGAAGTTATTCCACTTACAACATGATATCAATGTTTAGCCTGTTTGGAAATAAAGCAAGTTCTTCAAGCTTCTAATCAAACTAGGATAAATCACTATTTAAGAAGATTGATTTGGAACCATTAATCAATGGAGAGTCTTTCATGTAGTTGAATAAATCCCATAGGAGTTATGTAGAAGAAGTTATTCCACTTTTTAATCAGGATATCCATGTTTAGCCTGTTTGGACATTTGGCAAGTTCTTCATGCTTCTAAACAAACCAAGATGAATAACTATGTAAGAAGCTTGATTTGGAACCATTTTTCAGTGGAGAGTATCGATGAAATTGATTCAATCCCAAAGGAGTTATGTTTAAGAAGTTATTCCACTTTGTAATCAGGATATCCATGTTTCGCCTGTTTGGACATATGGCAAGTTCTTGAAGCTTCTAATCAAACCAGGATGAATCACTATGTAAAAAGCTTGATTTGAAACCATTAATAAGTGGATAGTCTTTCATGAAGTTAAATAAATCTCATAGGAGTTATGTTGAATAAGTTAATCCACTTTCTAATCAGGATATCCCTGTTTAACATGTTTGGACATATGGCAAGTTCTTCAAGCTTCTAATCAAGCCAGGATGAATCACTATGTAACAAGCTTGATTTGGAACCATTAATCAGTGGAGAGTCTTTAATGAAGTTGAATATATCTCATAGGAGTTATGTTGAAGAAGTTATTCCACTTACTAATCAGGATATCCATGTTTAGCCTGTTTGGAAATAAGGCAAGTTCTTCAGAATTAAAATGAAACCAGAATGAATCACTATGTAAGATGCTTGATTTGGAACCATTAGCCAGTGGAGATTCTCCATGAAGTTTAATAAATCGCATAGGAGTTATGTTGTAGAAGTTATTCCACTTACTAATCAGGATATCCATTTTAGCCTGTTTGGCAAAAAGCAAGTTCTTCAAGCTTCTAATCAAACAAGTATGAATCACTATGTAAGAAGCTTTATTTGGAACCATTAGAAAGTGGAGATTGTCCATGAAGTTGGATAAATCGCATTGGAGTTATGTTGAAGAAGTTATTCCACTTCCTAATCAAGATATCATTGTTTAGCATGTTTGGACATATGGCAAGTTCTTCAAACTTCTAATCAAACCAGGATGAATTACTATTTAAGAAGCTTGATTTGGAACAATTAATCAATGGAGAGTCTTTTATGAAGTTGACTAAATAACATAGGAGTTATGTCGAAGAAGTTATTCCACTTTCTAATCAGGATATCCATGTTTAGCCTGCTTGGACATATCGCACGTTCTTCAAGCTTCTAATCAAACCAGGATGAATCACTATGTAAGAACCTTGATTTGGAACCATTATTCAGTGGAGAGTATCTATGAAGTTGAATAAATCCCAAAGGAATTATGTTTAAGAAGTTATTCCACTTTCTAATCAAGATATCCATGTTTAGCATGTTTGAACATAGCGCAAGTTCTTCAAGCTTCTAATCAAACCATGATGAATCACTATGTAAAAATCTTGATTTGGAACCATTAATAAGTGGAGAGTCTTTCATGAAGTTGAATAGATCTTATAGGAGTTATGTTGAATAAGTTATTCCACTTTCTAATCAGGATATTCAATGTTAGCCTGTTTGGACATATGGCAAGTTCTTCAAGCTTCTAATCAAACCAGGATGAATCACTATGTAAGAAGCTTGGTTTTGAACCATTAGTCAGTGGAGAGTCTCCATGAAGTTGAATAAATCCCATAGCGGTTATGTTTAGGAACTAATTCCACTTTTTAATCAGGATATCCATGTTTAACCTGTTTGGATATATGGCAAGTTCTTCAAGCTTCTAAACAAACCAGGATGAATCACTATATACAAACTTTGTTTGGAACTATTAAACAATGGAGAGTCTCTCATGAAGTTGAATAAATCCCATAGGAGTTATGTAGAAGAAGTTATTCCACTTTCTATTCAGGATATCCATGTTTAACCTGTTGGAGATATGGCAAGTTCTTCATGCTTCTAAACAAACCAAGATGAATAACTATGTAAGAAGTTTGATTAGGAACCATTATTCAGTGGCGAGTATCCATGAAGTTGAATAAATCCCAAAGGAGTTATGTTTAAGAAGTTATTCCACTTTGTAATCAGGATATCCATGTTTCGCCTGTTTGGACATATGGCAAGTTCTTGAAGCTTCTAATCAAACCAGGATGAATCACTATGTAAAAAGCTTGATTTGGAACCATTAATAAGTGGAGAGTCTTTCATGAAGTTAATTACATCTCATAGGAGTTATGTTGAATAAGTTATTCCACTTTCCAATCAGGATATTCATGTTTAGCCTGTTTGAACATATGGCATGTTCTTCAAGCTTTTAATCAAACCATTATTCAGTGGACAATATCCATGAAGTTGAATAAATCCAAAAGGAGTTATGTTTAAGAAGTTATTCCACTTTCTAATCAGGATATCCATGTTTAGCCTGTTTGGACATATGGCAAGTTCTTCAAGCTCCTATTCAAAACAGGATGAATCACTATGTAAGAAACTTGATTTGGAACCATTATTCAGTGGAGATTATCCATGAAGTTGAATAAATCCCCAATGAGTCATGTTTAAGAAGTTATTCCACTTTCTAATCAAGATATTCATGTTTAGACTGTTTGGACATATGGCAAGTTCTTCAAGATTCTAATCAAACAAGGATGAATCACTATGTAAGAAGATTTATTTGGAACCATTAATCATTGGAGAGTCTTTCATGAAGTTAAATAAATCTCATAGGAGTTATGTTGAAGAAGTTATTCCACTTACTAATCAAGATATCCATGTTTAGCCTGTTTGGAAATAAGGCAAGTTCTTCAAGCTTCTAATCAAACCAGGATGAATCACTATGTAAGAAGCTTGATTTGTAACCATTAATCAATGGAGAGTCTTTCATGAAGTTGAATAAATCCCATAGGAGCTATGTTTAAGAAGTTATTCCACTTTCTAATCATGATATCCATGTTTAGCCTGTTTGGACATATGGCAAGTTCTTCATGCTTCTAAACAAACCAAGATGAATAAATATGTAAGAAGCTTGATTTGGAACCATTATTCAGTGGAGAGTATCCATGAAGTTGATACAATCCCAAAGGAGTTATGTTTAAGAAGTTATTCCACTTTGGAATCAGGATATCCATGTTTAGCCTGTTTGGACATATGGCAAGTTCTTAAAGCTTCTAATCAAACCAGGATGAATCACTATGTAAAAAGCTTGATTTGGAACCATTAATAAGTGGAGAGTCTTTCATGAAATTAAATAAATCTCATAGGAGTTATGTTGAATAAGTTATTCTACTTTCTAATCAAGATATCCATGTTTAGCTTGTTTGGACATATGGCAAGTTCTTCAAGCTTCTAATCAAACCATGATAAATCACTATGTATGAAGCTTGATTTGGAACCATTATTAAGTGTAGAGTAACCATGAAGTTGAATAAATCCAAAAGGAGTTATTTTTAAGAAGTTATTCCACTTGCTAATCAGGATATCCATGTTTAGCCTGTTTGGACATATGGCAAATTCTTCAAGCTCCTATTCAAACCAGGATGAATCACTATGTAAGAAGCTTGATTTGGAACCATTATTCAGTGAAGAGTATCCATGAAGTTGAATAAATCCCCAATGAGTTATTTTAAGAAGTTATTCCACTTTCAAATTAGGATATCCATGTTTAGCCTTTTTGGACATATAGCAAGTTCTTCAAGATTCTAATTAAACCAGGATGAATCACTATGTAAGAAGTTTGATTTGGAACCATTAACCAGTGGAGAGTCTTTCATGAAGTTTAATAAATCTCATAGGAGTTATGTTGAAGAAGTTATTCCACTTACTAATCAAGATATCCATGTTTAGCCTGTTTGGAAATAAGGCAAGTTCTTCAAGCTTCTAATTAAACCAGGATGAATCACTATTTAAGAAGCTTGATTTGGAACCGTTAATCAATGGAGAGTCTTTCATGAAGTTGAATAAATCCCATAGGAGTTATGTAGAAGAAGTTATTCCACTTTCTAATCAGGATATCCATGTTTAGCCTGTTTGGACATATGGCAAGTTCTTCATGCTTCTAATCAAACCAGGATGAATCACTATGTAAAAAGCTTGGTTTGGAACCATTAATTTGTGGAGAGTCTTTCATGAAGTTAAATAAATCTCATAGGATTTATGTTGAATAAGTTATTCCACTTTCTAATCAGGATATCCATGTTTAGCATGTTTGGACATATGGCAAGTTCTTCAAGCTTCTAATCAAACCATGATGAATCACTATGTATGAAGCTTGATTTGGAACCATTATTAAGTGGAGATTATCCATGAAGTTGAATAAATCCAAAAGGAGTTATGTTTAAGAAGTTATTCCACTTTCTAATCAGGATATCCATGTTTAGCCTGTTTGGACATATGGCAAGTTCTTCAAGCTCCTATTCAAACCAGGATGAATCACTATGTAAGAAGCTTTATTTGGAACCATTATTCAGTGGAGAGTATCCATGAAGTTGAATAAATTCCCAATGAGTTATGTTTAAGAAGTTATTCAACTTTCTAATCAGGATATCCATGTTTAGCCTATTTGGACATATGGCAAGTTCTTCAAGATTCTAATCTAACCAGGATGAATCACTATGTAAGAAGCTTGATTTGGAACCATTAACCAGTGGAGAGTCTTTCATGAAGTTGAATAAATCTCATAGGAGTTATGTTGAAGAAGTTATTCCACTTACTAATCAAGATATTCATGTTTAGTCTGTTTGGAAATAAGGCAAGTTCCTCAAGCTTCTAATCAAACCAGGATGAATCACTATTTAAGAAGCTTGATTTGGAACTATTAATCAATGGAGAGTCTTTCATGAAGTTGAATAAATCCCATAGGAGTTATGTAGAAGAAGTTATTCAACTTTTTAATAAGGATATCCATGTTTACCCTGTTTGTACATATGGCAAGTTCTTCATGCTTCTAAAAAAACCAAGATGAATAACTATGTAAGAAGCTTCATTTGGAACCATTAGTAAGTGGAGAGTATCCATGAATTTGAATCAATCCCAAAGGAGTTATGTTTAAGAAGTTATTCCACTTTGTAATCAAGATATCCATGTTTCGCCTGTTTGGACATATGGCAAGTTCTTGAAGCTTTTAATCAAACCAGGATGAATAATTATGTAAAAAGCTTGATTTGGAACCATTAATAAGTGGAGAGTCTTTCATGAAGTTAAATAAATCTCATAGGAATTATCTTGAATAAGTTATTCCACTTTCTAAACATGATATCCATTTTTAGCCTGTTTGGACATATGGCAAGTTCTTCAAGCTTCTAATCAAAACATGATGAATCACTATGTAAGAAGCTTTATTTGGAACCATTAATCAGTGGAGATTCTTTCATGAAGTTGAATAAATCTCATAGGAGTTATGTTGAAGAAGTTATTCCACTTACTAATCAGGATATCCATGTTGAGCCTGTTTGGAAATAAGGTAAGTTCTTCAAGCTTCTAATAAAACCAGGATGAATCACTATGTAATTACCTTGATTTGGAAATATTAGCTAGTGGATATTCTCCATGAATTTGAATAAATCGCATAGGAGTTATGTTGAAGAAGTTATTCCACTTACTAATCAGGATATCCATGTTTAGCATGTTTAGAAATAAGGCAAGTTCTTCAAGCTTCAAATCAAACCAGGATGAATCACTATGTAAGAAGCCTTATTGGGAACCATTAGTCAGTGTAGAGTCTCCATGAGGTTGAATAAATCCCATAGGGGTTATGTTTAAGAAGTTATTCCACTTTTTAATCAGGATATCCATGTTTAGCATGTTTTGGACATATGGCAAGTTCTTCAAGCTTCTAATCAAACCAGGATGAATCACTAATGTAAAAAGCTTGATTTGGAACCATTAATCAGTGGAGAATCTTTTATGAACTTGAATAAATCTTATAGGAGTTATGTTTAAGAAGTTATTCCACTTTCTAATCAAGATATCTATGTTTAGCATGTTTAGACATATGGCAAATTCTTCAAGCTCCTAATCAAACCAGGATGAATCACTATGTAAGAAGTTTGATTTGGAACCATTATTCAGTGGAGAGTATCCATGAAGTTGAATAAATCTCAAATGAGTTATTATTAAGAAGTTATTCCACTTTCTAATCAGGATATCCATGTTTAGCATGTTTGGATATATGGCAAGTTCTTCAAGCTTATAATCGAACCAGGATGAATCATTATGTAAAAAGCTTGATTTGGAACCATTAATAAGTGGAGAGTCGTCCATGAAGTTAAATAAATCTCATAGGAGTTATGTTGAAGAAGTTATTCCACTTACTAATCAGGATATCCATGTTTAGCCTAATTGGAAATAAGGCAAGTTCTTCAAGCTTCTAATCAAACCAGGATGAATCACTATGTAAGAAGCTTGATTTGGAACCATTAGCCAGTGGAGATTAGCCATTAAGTTGAATAAATCCAAAAGGAGTTATGTTTAAGAAGTTATTCCACTTGATAATCAGGATATCCATGTTTAGCCTGTTTGGACATATGACAAGTTCTTCAAGCTCCTAATCAAACCAGAATAAATCACTATGTAAGAAGCCTTGATTTGGAACTATTATTCTGTGGAGAGTATCCATGAAGTTGAATAAATCCCAAAGGAGTTATGTTTAAGAAGTTATTCCACTTTCTAATCAGGATATCCATGTTTAGCCTGTTTGGACGTATGGCAAGTTCTTCAAGATTCTAATCAAACAAGGATGAATCACTATGTAAGAAGCTTAATTTTGAACCATTAATCAGTGGAGAGTCTTTCATGAAGTTTAATAAAGCTCATAGTAGTTATGTTGAAGAAGTTTTTCCACATACTAATCAAGATATCCATGTTTAGCCTGTTTGGAAATAAGGCAAGTTCTTCAAGCTTCAAATCAAACCAGGATGAATCACTATTTAAGAAGATTGATTTGGAACCATTAATCAATGTAGATTCTTTCATGAAGTTGAATAAATCTCATTGGAGTTATGTAGAAGAAGTTATTCCACTTTCTAATCAGGATATCCATGTTTAGCCTGTTTGGACATATGGCAAGTTCTTCATGCTTTTAAACAAACCAAGATGAATAACTATGTAAGAAGCTTCATATGGAACCATTAGTAAGTGGAGAGTATCCATGAAGTTGAATCAATCCCAAAGGAGTTATGTTTAAGAAGTTATTCCACTTTGTAATAAAGATATCCATGTTTCGCCTGTTTGGACATATGGCAAGTTCTTGAAGCTTTTAATCAAACCAGGATGTATCATTATGTAAAAAGTTTGATTTGAAACCATTAATAAGTGGAGAGTCTTTCATGAATAAAAATAAATATCATAGGAGTTATGTTGAATAAGTTATTCCACTTTCTAATCAGGATATCCATGGTTAGCATGTTTGGACATATGGCAAGTTCTTCAAGCTTCTAATCAAACAAGGATGAATCACTTTGTAAGAAGCTTTATTTTGGAACCATTAATCATTAGAGACTCTTTCATGAAGTTGAATAAATCTCATAGGAGTTATGTTGAAGAAGTTATTCCACTTACTAATCAGAATGTCCATGTTTAGCATGTTTGGAAATAAGGCAAGTTCTTCAAGCTTCTAATCAAATCAGGATAAATCACTATGTAAGAAGCTTGATTTGGAACCATTAGCCAGTGGAGATTAGCCATTAAGTTGAATAAATCCAAAAGGAGTTATGTTTAAGAAGTTATTCCACTTGATAATCAGGATATCCATGTTTAGTCTGTTTGGACATATGACAAGTTCTTCAAGCTCCTAATCAAACAAGGATGAATCACTATGTAAGAAGCTTGATTTAGAACCATTATTCTGTGGAGAGTATCCATGAAGTTGAATAAATCCCAAAGGAGTAATGTTTAAGAAGTTATTCCACTTTCTTATCAGGATATCCATGTTTAGCCTGTTTGGACGTATGGCCAGTTCTTCAAGATTCTAATCAAACAAGGATGAATCACTTTGTAAGAAGCTTGATTTGGAACCATTAATCAGTGGAGAGTCTTTCATGAAGTTGAATAAATCTCATAGGAGTTATGTTGAAGAAGTTATTCCACTTACTAATCAGGATATCCATGTTTAGCCTGATTGGAAATAAGGCAAGTTCTTCAAGCTTCTAATCAAACCAGGATGAATCACTATGTAATAACCTTGATTTGGAACCATTAGCTAGTGGATATTCTCCATGAAGTTGAATAAATTGCATAGGAGTTATGTTGAAAAAGTTATTCCACTTACTAATCAAGATATCCATGTTTAGCATTTATAGAAATATGGCAAGTTCTTCAAGCTTTTAATCAAACCAGGATGAATCACTATGTAAGAAGCCTTATCTGGAACCATTAGTCAGTGTAGAGTCTCCATGAAGTTGAATCAATCCCATAGGGGTTATGTTTAAGAAGTTATTCCACTTTTTAATCAGGATATCCATGTTTAGCATTTTTGGACATATGGCAAGTTCTTCAATCTTCTAATCAAACCTGGATGAATCACTATGTAAAAAGCTTGATTTGGAACCGTTAATCAATGGAGGGTCTTTTATGAAGTTGAATAAATCTTATAGGAGTTATGTTTAAGAAGTTATTCCACTTTCTAATCAGGATATCCATGTTTAGCATGTTTGGACATATGACAAGTTCTTAAGGCTCCTAATCAAACCAGGATGAATCACTAATTAAAAAGATTGATTTGGAACCATTATTCAGTGTATAGTATCCATGAAGTTGAATAAATCCCAAAGGAGTTATTATTAAGAATTTATTCCACTTTCTAATCAGGATATCCATGTTTAGCATGTTTGGACATATGGCAAGTTCTTCAAGCTTCTAATTAAACCAGGATGAATCACTATGTAAAAAGCTTGATTTGGAACCATTAATAACTGGAGAGTCTTTCATGAAGTTAAATAAATCTCATAGGAGTTATGTTGAAGAAGTTATTCCACTTACTAATCAAGATATCCATGTTTAGCCTGTTTGGAAATAAAGCAAGTTCTTCAAGCTTCTAATAAAACTATGATGAATCACTATGTAAGAAGCTTGATTTGGAACCATTAATCAGTGGAGAGTCTTTCATGAAGTTGAATAAATCTCATAGGAGTTATGTTGAAGAAGTTATTCCACTTACTAATCAAGATATCCATGTTTAGCCTGTTTGGAAATAAAGCAAGTTCTTCAAGCTTCTAATAAAACTATGATGAATCACTATGTAAGAAGCTTGATTTGGAACCATTAATCAGTGGAGAGTCTTTCATGAAGTTGAATAAATCTCATAGGAGTTATGTTGAAGAAGTTATTCCACTTACTAATCAAGATATCCATGTTTAGCCTGTTTGGAAATAAGGCAAGTTCTTCAAGCTTCTATTCAAACCAGGATGAATCACTATGTAAGAAGCTCTATTTGGAACCATTAGCCAGTGCAGATTCCTCATGAAGTTGAATAAATCGCATAGGAGTTATATTGAAGAAGTTATTCCACTTACTAATCAGGATATCCATGTTTAGAATTTATAGAAATAAGGCAAGTTCTTCAAGCTTCTAATCAAACCAGGATGAATCACTATGTAAGAAGCCTTATTTGGAACCATTAGTTAGTGTAAAGTCTAAATGATTAATAAATCCCATAGGGGTTATGTTTAAGAAGTTATTCCACTTTTTAATCTTGATATCCATGTTTAGCATGTTTGGACATATGGCAAGTTCTTCAATCTTCTAATCAAACCAGGATGAATAGTATGTAAAAAGCTTGATTTGGAACCGTTAATCAGTGGGGAGTCTTTTATGAAGTTGAATAAATCTTATAGGAGTTATGTTTAAGAAGTTATTCCACTTTCTAATCAGGATATCCATGTTTAGCCTGTTTGGACATATGGCAAGTTCTTCAAGCTCCTAATCAAACCAGGATGAATCACTATGTAAGAAGCTTGATTTGGAACCATTATTCAGTGTATAGTATCCATGAAGTTAAATAAATCCCAAAGGAGTTATTATTAAGAATTTATTCCACTTTCTAATCAGGATATCCATGTTTAGCATGTTTGGACATATGGCAAGTTCTTCAAGCTTCTAATCAAACCAGGATGAATCTCTATTTAAAAAGCTTGATTTGGAACCATTAATAAGTGGAGAGTCTTTCATGAAGTTAAATAAATCTCATAGGAGTTATGTTGAAGAAGTTATTCCACTTACTAATCAGGATATCCATGTTTAGCCTGTTTGGAAATAAGGCAAGTTCTTCAAGCTTCTAATCAAACCATGATGAATCACTATGTAAGAAGCTTGATTTGGAACCATTAGCCAGTGTAGATTGGCCATGAAGTTAAATAAATCAAAAAGGAGTTATGTTTATAAAGTTTTTCCACTTTATAATCATGATATCCATGTTTAGCCTGTTTGGACATATGGCAAGTTCTTCAAGATTCTAATCAAACCAGGATGAATCACTATGTAAGAAGCTTGATTTTAAACCATTAATCAGTGGAGAGTCTTTAATGAAGTTTAATAAATCTCATAGGAGTTATGTTGAAGAAGTTATTCCACTTACTAATCAAGATATCCATGTTTACCCTGTTTGGAAATAAGGGAAGCTCTTCAAGCTTCTAATCAAACCAGGATGAATCACTATTTAAGAAGCTTGATTTGGAACCATTAATCAATGTAGAGTCTTTCATGAAGTTGAATAAATCTCATAGGAGTTATGTAGAAGAAGTTATTCCATTTTCTAATCAGGATATCCATGTTTAGCCTGTTTGGACATATGTCAAGTTCTTCATGCTTCTAAAAAAACCAAGATGAATCACTACGTAAGCAGATTCATTTCGAACCATTAGTAAGTGGAGAGTATCCATGAAGTTGAATCAATCCCAATGGAGTTATGTTTAAAAAGTTATTCCACTTTGTAATCAAGATATCCATGTTTCGCCTGTTTGGACATATGGCAAGTTCTTGAAGCCTTTAATCAAACCAGGATGAATCATTATGTAAAAAGCTTGATTTGGAACCATTAATAAGTGGAGAGTCTTTCATGAAGTTAAATAAATCTCATAGGAGTTATGTTGAATAATTTATTCCACTTTCTAATCAGGATATCCATATTTAGCCTGTTTGGACATATGGCAAGTTCTTCAAGCTTCTAATCAAACCAGGATGAATCACTATGTAAGAAGCTTTATTTGGAACCATTAATCAGTGGAGAGTCTTTCATGAAGTTGAATAAATCTCATAGGAGTTATATTAAAGAAGTTATTCCACTTTATAATCAGGACATCCATGCTTAGCATTTTTGGGCATATGGCAAGTTCTTCAAGATTCTAATCAAACCAGGATGAATCACTATGTAAAAAGCTTGATTTCGAACCATTAATAAGTGGAGAGTCTTTCATGAAGTTAAAGAAATCTCATATGAGTTATGTTGAAGAAGTTATTCCACTTACTAATCAGGATATCCATGTTTAGCCTGTTTGGAAATAAGGCAAGTTCTTCATGCTTCTAATCAAACCAGGATGAATCACTATGTAAGAAGCTTGATTTGGAACCATTAACCAGTGGAGATTGGCCATGAAGTTGAATAAATCCAAAAGGAGTTATGTTTAAGAAGTTATTCCACTTTATAATCAGGATATCCATGTTTAGCCTGTTTGGACTTATGGCAAGTTCTTGAAGCTCCTAATCAAACCAGAATGAATCACTATGTAAGAAGCTTGATTTGGAACCATTATTCAGTGGAGAGTATCCATAAAGTTGAATAAATCCCAAAGGAGTTATGTTTAAGAAGTTATTCCACTTTCTACTCAGGATATCCATGTTTAGCCTGTTTGGACGTATGGCAAGTTCTTCAAGATTCTAATCAAACGAGGATGAATCTCTATGTAAGAAGCTTGATTTTGAAACATTAATCAGTGGAGAATCTTTCATGAAGTTTAATAAATCTCATAGGAGTTATGTTGAAGAAGTTATTCCACTTACTAATCACAATATCCATGTTTAGCCTGTTTGGAAATAAGGCAAGTTGTTCAAGCTTCTAATCAAACCAGGATGAATCACTATTTAAGAAGCTTGATTTGGAACCATTAATCAATGTAGAGTCTTTCATGAAGTTGAATAAATCTCATAGGAGTTCTGTAGAAGAAGTTATTCCACTTTCTAATCAGGATATCCATGTTTAGCCTGTTTGGACATATGGCAAGTTCTTCATGCTTCTAAACAAACCAAGATGAATAACTCTGTAAGAGGCTTCATTTGGAACCATTAGTAAGTGGAGAGTATCCATGAAGTTGAATCAATCCCAAAGGAGTTATGTTTAAGAAGTTATTCCACTTTGTAATCAAGATATCCATGTTTCTCCTGTTTAGACATATGGCAAGTTCTTGAAGCTTTTAATCAAACCAGGATGAATTATTATGTAAAAAGCTTGATTTGGAACCATTAATAAGTGGAGAGTATTTCATGAAGTTAAATAAATCTCATAGGAGTTATGTTGAATAAGTTATTCCATTTTCTAATCAGGATATCCATGTTTAGCCTGTTTGGACATATGACAAGTTCTTCAAACTTCTAATCAAACCAGGATGAATCACTATGTAAGAAGCTTTATTTGGAACCATTAATCAGTGTAGAGTCTTTCATGAAGTTGAATAAATCTCATAGGAGTTATGTTGAAGAAGTTATTCCACTTACTAATCAGGATATCCATGTTTAGCTTGTTTGGAAACAAGGCAAGTTCTTCAAGCTTCTAATCAAACCAGGATGAATCACTATGTAATAACCTTGATTTGGAACCATTAACTAGTGGATATTCTCCATGAAGTTTAATAAATTCCATAGGAGTTATCTTGAAGAAGTTATTCCACTTACTAATCAGGATATCCATGTTTAGCATGTTTGGAAATAAAGCAAGTTCTTCAAGCTTCTAATCAAACTGATATAGGCACGGATGGTACCTTTCTCAAACTGGTTTGATAGGCAAGACAAGATCAACAAACCGTGATATGGATGGATGGGGAAAGAGATAGATCGGATTGAGATGGGAAGAGATGATATGGATCCGGCTTGTTAAGACTTGGTTGTATGCAATGGAGATGGGAAACACCACTTGGTCGTATAACCAACTTGGTGAATCAAAGGGGAGGAAGATGGCATGCTGATGGTTGATGGATTCAAGTGGTTTGCTCGTATAAACAACCCCACAAGAACAAATCAATGGAGATGAATAGATGATGGTTGATTGAATCACACAATCGGATTGAGTGAAGTGTAACCACAAGTTCTATGGACTAGAACTTGATAAACACGATTTGCTCTTAAGGCTGCTTCTCACAAACTCTCAAAAGACTTAGGTTTTGTTGCTAGGGCAAACTTACTCATATATTTCATGAAAAAGGTTAAGTTACAAGACTGCTTATAGGGGCTTATATAATCGCCAATGCAGTGTGCCCTTCTAGGGGTCTTTGAAGCAAATAAATGACATGACTCAATCTTAGGACTTAATGAAAACTATAGGCTAAACAATGCCTTGATTTATTCAAATGACATAAATAAAAGACTCAATCCTGCAAGGTAAATCAAAATGTATATGAATGTGCTTACCTTACTTACTTTTTGGCATAGATTCGGATGCAAGCTTGAAGTGTAGTCGTTTAGAAGCTTGCCTCTTGTCTTGAAACTCACCATATCACTTAAGGGGAGAGATGGTGAATAAGGAAACCATCTCTTTGCAACGTAAGATGGACCATAGAATAGCATCATCTTTTGGACCATCTTGTATAACATACGGTATCTTCTCCTTAACTTCTTGTCCTGATATAGATAGCTTGCCCACTCGGCTTGTGATGTCTTCTAAGTTGGAGTTGGAGTTGTCCTTGGCAAATAGACCTTCCATGGCTTCACTAAAGCTTGCAATCTCACCTCTAGTTCCTGACCTTGTTCTTGGTGATCGTCTAAGGGTTGGAATGTTGATATCTGGTTCTATGGCCTCATCAATTCCCAACAGACTCTTCCCACTCCTCATGCTCCATAGCTTCTTCATATGACCTTGGGATATACTCCTGATCCAATTCTCCAATTAAAACCTGATGTTCTTGAGGGTATTGAGCTAAAGAGCACACTGCATGTATAGGATGAGCTACTGCCTGAGAGTTGAAGTAGACCCTTGTGTTGATCCAATTAGATGGATCCTTTCTCAGCCTTGTGCTTCTCCTAAGAGGTTGAACTGCTTCAGATTCTTCTTCCTCATTAGATTCTGCTTCAGGCTGTACTGTTTCTTGTTGTCCTTGTTGTCTTTCATCCTGATCATGAGTTTCTTGTTGATTCCCCCCTTCAGGATTAGGATGGATCACTTCTACAACATCATCAACCCTATCTGCATCAACTACAGCTTCTGGACCAGGTGCAGCTTCAGGAGAATTCCTTCTTGTTTCTTGATTCGCCTGAGGCATGCCAATACCAAGACTCTCCAATATGATCCTGAGGTTTGTGGCTTTCTCTGAGGCTTGAGATAGATCCTTCATATCATCCTAACTCTTCTCCTCATAATATCCCTTTTGTCTCCATAAACTTCACATCTCTTGATATTAAAACCCTTCTGGACATTGGATCGTAGCACTTATAACCCTTTTGAGTTGGAGAGTAACCAATGAACATAGATTTGGAGCTTTTAGCATCAAGCTTGTTCCTCTGCTCCCCTGGTAGCATTAAGCTCACCTGGCAGCTCCAGCTGATATGCATTGTCATTTATCTTCTTCACAACTTTGAATGGGCCGTCTCCTCTTGGTGCTAGCTTGGACTTCCTTTGGTTTGGGAATCTTTCAGACCTCATGTGTAACCAAACCCAATCTCCTGATTCAAAGGAAACCTCCTTCCTGCCTTTGTCAGCTTGCTTCTTGTTCTTCTAATTTTTTTGTCTCCAAGTTCTCCTTGACTGTTTTATGGACCTTCTTCATGTACTCGGCCTTAGTTTCTATATCAGTACTAACCATTTGGTGTCTATGGGGAAGAATGGGTGAGAGATCCAAAGGTGTTGTAGGCTTAAATCCATACACAATCTCAAAAGGTGAAAGTTTAGTAGCAGAGTGTGGTACTCTATTGTAAGCAAACTAAATGAAAGGTAAAAAATCAAGCCAATTCTTTAAGTTCTTACCAACCGTGGCTCTTAAAAGAGTAGAGAGGGTGTGGTTAACAATCTCAGTTTGTCCATCAGTTTGGGGGTGGCAAGTGGTTGAGAATAGCAGCTTGGTACCTAACTTCCTCCACAAGGTTCTCCAAAAGTGACTCAAGAACTTGGTGTCCCTGTCAGACACAATAGTTCTAGGAATACCATGAAGTTTGACAACTTCTTTGAAAAACAAATCAGCAGTTTGAGAAGCATCATTAGTTTTAGTACAAGGAATAAAATGTGCCATTTTAGAAAACATGTCCACCGCTACAAAGATGGAGTCCTTGTTCCTGATCTTTGGCAATCCTAGAACAAAATCCATGGAAATATCTACCCAAGGTAGGTCAGGGATAGGTAAAGGTATATAAAGACCATGGGGATGTAACCTGGATTTGGCTTTGAGGCAGACGATGCATCTTTCACAAAGCTTCTCTACATCTCTTCTTAGGTGAGGCCAGAAGAAGTGTTCTGCCACTATGCTCAATGTCTTATCACGTCCAAAGTGTCCCATGAGGCCACCTCCATGTGCCTCTCTTAAGATGAGATCACACATTGACCCTTGTGGAATGCATAGTCTCTTATCTCTAAAGAGGAACTCATCATGCTGGTAATAGGATCCAAAGGAGCCTTGCTTGCACTGCTGGTAGATGTCTCCAAAGTCCGGGTCTTCTCAATATTGATCCTTGATGTGTTCAAATCCCATAACCTTGGCTTCCATCAATGATATAAGCGCATGCCTTCTTGATAATGCATCAGCCACAATGTTCTCCTTTCCCTTCTTGTACTTGATCACATAAGGGAATGACTCCACTAACTCTAACCACCTAGCATGTCTCTTCTTCAAGTTTGTCTGGCCTCTCAAGTACTTGAGTGTTTCATGGTCAGTGTGGATTACAAACTCATTGGACAGTAAGTAGTGTTGCCAAGTCTCCAATGATCTCACTAAGGCATACAGCTCTTTGTCATAGGTTGGGTAGTTGAGTGTAGCTCCATGTAACTTCTCACTGAAGAATGCTACTGGCTTACCTCCTTGAGTTAACACGGCTCCAATCCCTGTTCCTGCGGCATCACATTCAATCTCAAAGGTTTTGTCAAAGTTTGGCAAAACCAAAATAGGAGAATTAGTTAAACTATCTTTAAGTTTTTGAAAAGCTTCTTCCTGTTTAGTTCCCCATTTGAAAGCTACATCCTTCTTGATTACTGATGTTAATGGTGCTGCAAGGGTGCTGAAGTCTTTGACAAATCTCCTATAGAAGCTTGCCAATCCATGGAAACTCCTAACATGGCCGATTGTGGTTGGTGTTGGCCAGTCTTGTACTGCCTTGATTTTCTCTTCATCCACCTTGAGTCCCTGTGAACTAACAACAAAGCCTAGGAAAACTAATTGATCAGTGCAAAAGGTACACTTCTTGAGGTTAGCATATAGGTGCTCCTGGCGTAAAGTCTCTAATACTTTCTCAAGGTGTTCAAGATGATCTTCTAAGCTAGTGCTATAGATTAGGATATCATCAAAGTAAACAACTACAAACTTACAGATGTATGACCTTAGGACATGGTCATGAGGCGCATGAATGTGCTTGGAGCATTAGTGAGACCAAATGGCATGACTAGCCATTCATAGAGATCTCTCTTGGTCTTGAAGGCAGTTTTCCACTCATCTCCTTCTTTCATTCTCACCTGATGATATCCACTCTTCAAGTCTATCTTGGAGAAGATAGTGGCACCACTGAGTTCATCTAACATGTCATCCAGCCTCGGAATGGGATGTCTATACTTGATGGTTATGTTGTTGATGGCTCGGCAATCAACACACATCCTCCAGGTTCCATCCTTCTTGGGCACTAGTAAGACAGGAACTGCACAAGGCCTTAGGCTCTCTCGGATGTATCCCTTGTCCATCAAGTATTGCACTTGTTTCTCTAGTTCCTTGGCTTCTTCCGGATTGACTCTATAGGCTGGCCGGTTTGGTAATGGAGCCCCTGGAATTAGATCAATCTGGTGCTCTATTCCCCTGGTAGGTGGCAAACCCGTGGGTATATCTTCTGGAAAGAGGTCAGGGAACTTCTCAATAAGTTGAACAATCTCTGGTGGAAGTTCTTGATCCTCATAACCTGTCAACACACCTTCCTTAAAGATCATTAATAGCACCTGTGTTTTGCATTCTAATGATTTTAAAACCTGATGAGAGGTGATGTATAGACTAGTCTTACTTACCTTGTTACCTTTGTCCCTGTCTCTTTGCATTTCAAGAACTTGTTGTGGAATCAAAGGGGCAAGGGTGTGCTTGCGGTTGTGGTGAGTGAAGCTGTAGTAGTTGGTGCGTCCATTATGGATGGTCTCCTTGTCAAACTGCCACGGTCTGCCAAGCAAGAGGTGTCCAGCTTGCATGGGAACAACATCACAAGTTACTTGATCAACATATCTGCCTATGCTGAATGGTATCACCACTTGTTCTCCAATCTTAACCTCGGTTTCATCATTCAGCCACTTGAGTCTATATGGCTTGGGGTGCTTAGTCTTCTTGAGACCTAGCTTATCAACCAAATACTTGCTAGCAACATTAGTACAAGAACCTCCATCAATGATTAGACCACATACCTTGGAGTCTATAGTGCAATTGGTATGAAAAATGTTCTCTCTTTGGATGGTCTATGGTTCAAACATTGCACTGAGCACTCTCCTGGTCACAAGTAACTCTCCTTCATCTGGATAGTCAGTGATTTCGCCATCAGTTATAGCTGTTTCTTCTTCACCTTCTTCTTGGGTTTCATAACCTCCATCTTCTCTAAGGATCATAACCCTTTGGTTTGGAAAATCACGAGCATAGTGTCCCTTTCCTTGAAAATTGTAACATGTAATGTCTCGGTTTCTTGGTGCATTTTTCCTTGCTTGTTCAGTCTTAAATCCCTTGGAAGCCTCTGGTGTTGTACTCTTCTTGAACCGTCTCTCTACCTCAATGGACTTGCCTTTGTCATTGTTCCTTTGCACGGGTGGAGTCCAAGTGCTCTTGCCTCTACTGGTGGTTGTTGTCTTGCATTTGATGTGTTGTTCAGCTTGGATTGCATAGTGTAACAAGTCATGGAAGTGTTCATAGTTCTGCCTCTCCACCTTTCTTGTGATCCGGTCTTGTAAACCATCTAAGAATTGTGCCATCAAGGTTTCTTCAGAGTCTTGTACTTCCAAATGGTTCTTGAGTGCATCAAACTCCTCATAGTACTATTCAACTGACTTGGTTCCTTGAGTGAGCTTCCTAAACCTCTTTTGAAGGTCTCGGTAGTAGTAGCTTGGAACATATCTCTTCCTCAGCAAGGCTCTCATGTCATCCTAATGGAGAATGGGATCACGCCTCAGCCTTCTCCTTTCTGAAGTCTCTCTATCCCACCAAGACAAGGCAGTCTCTGTGAGTTGAGCAGCAGATAGAGAGATCTTTCTTGCTTCCGTGTAGTGGTAGTAGTCAAAGATATACTCCATTCTTGTCTCCCAATCTATGTAAGCATCAGGATTAACCTTTCCAGCAAAGGTGGGTGGAGTGAGCTTCAAGTCTTTGCCTCCTTGCCATGGGTTCTCATCTTCTTGGTCATGGTTTCTCCCATGGTTTCTCCCACGGTTCCTAGCATTCCTCCTTGGTAGAGGTCCTTGTTCATCCTCCTCTAGGCTCGGCATGTCACTATCAGTCCCACTTCCATCCGGTGGATCCCCTTGTTGTTGTTGTTGCCTTTGAGGTTGATTATTTGGACCTTGCGCCTGGTTGTTTGCTTGGTTATTGGCCTGAGCTTGTTGTCCTTGCTCTAGGCGAGTCATCCTCTCACTGATGGATTGCATAGCTTGTAGAAGCTGAGCCATAGAGGCCGCATTATCAGCTGATGATGAGCTATTGTCTCCCATTACTTAACCTGAAGATAACTCTCAAGATCAAGTGAAAGCAATAGGAAATGGTGATAAAACGTGGATGATAATATGAAAGTAGCTAAATAGATGTATCTAACAAATAAATGGTCCAAAGGAAGCAACAATATTTCGGATGTAACCAAATGGTATAAATCAAGTTCTAATTATGGAAAGTATGACCAACGAATGCAATGTTCTTTTTTTTTAGTGTGTAAAGTATGATGATGCTTAAGAATGTAAATGACAAGATCGAGATGCTAAAGCAATAACTTCTTCTAAGATTTTTTTTTAAGATTTTCGGATGCAATAAACAAAAGAGGAAACCGAATATGCAAATGTTCTAAAGTTGGAAACTAGATGCAATAGAGTTATTACAAACACTCTTGGTGTTTTCGATTTGGCAACCACAGATTAAACGACCATTACTCAATTTCTTCTTCTTTTCTTTTCGATTTATATGAACTAGAACTTCAAGAACACGACAATGGTAGATAACTAGGATGCAAGCAAAATTGAAACTTTTTATGGTTTTTCTTAAGGGAATGAAATGATCTATATGAATAAGAAAGAGATAACCTGAAATGGAGCCTTTCGGCTCTGATACCAAAATGATATAGGCACGGATGGTACCTTTCTCAAACTGGTTTGATAGGCAAGACAAGATCAACAAACCGTGATATGGATGAATGGAGAAAGAGATAGATCATATGGAGATGGGAAGAGATGATATGGATCCGGCTGGTTAAGACTTGTTGGTATGCAATGGAGATGGGAAACACCACTTGGTCGTATAACCAACTTGGTGAATCAAAGGGGAGGAAGATGGCGTGCTGATGGTTGATGGATTCAAGTGATTTGCTCGTATAAACAACCCCACAAGAACAAAGCAATGGAGATGGATAGATGATGGTTGATTGAATCACACAATCGGATGGAGTGAAGTGTAACCACAAGTTCTATGGACTAGAACTTGATAAACACGATTTGCTCTTAAGGCTGCTTCTCACAAACTCTCAAAAGACTTAGTTTTTTTTTTTGCTAGGGGCAAACTGACTCATATATTTCATGAAAAAGGTTAAGTTACAAGACTGCTTATAGGGGCTTATATAATCGCCAATGCAGTGTGCCCTTCTAGAGGTCTTTGAAGCAAATAAATAACAGGACTCAATCTTAGGACTTAATGAAAACTATAGGCTAAACAATGCCTTGATTTATTCAAATGACATAAATAAAAGACTCAATCCTGCAAGGTAAATCAAAATGTATATGAATGTGCTTACCTTACTTACCTTTTGGCATAGATTCGGATGCAAGCTTGAAGTGTAGTCGTTTAGGAGCTTGCCTCTTGTCTTGAAACTCACTGTATCACTTAAGGGGAGAGATGGTGAATAAGGAAACCATCTCTTTGCAAGGTAAGATGGACCATAGAATAGCATCATCTTTTGGACCATCTTGTATAACATAAGGTATCTTCTCCTTAACTTCTTGTCCTGATATAGATAGCTTCCCCACTCGGCTTGTGATGTCTTCTAAGTTGGAGTTGGAGTTGTCCTTGGCAAATAAACCTTCTATGGCTTCACTAAAGCTTGCAATCACACCTCTAGTTCCTGACCTTGTTCTTGGTGATCGTCTAAGGGTTGGAATGTTGATATCTGGTTCTATGGCCTCATCACAAACCAGGATGAATCACTATGTAAGAAGCCTTATTTGGAACCATTAGTCAGTGTAGAGTCTCCATGAAGTTGAATAAATCCCATAGGGGTTATGTTTAAGAAGTTATTCCACTTTTTAATCAGGATATCCATGTTTAGCTTGTTTGGACATATGGCAAGTTCTTCAAGCTTCTAATCAAACCAGGATGAATCACTATGTAAAAATCTTGATTTGGAACCATTAATCAGTGGAGAGTCTTTTATGAAGTTGAATAAATCTTATAGGAGTTATGTTTAAGAAGTTATTCCACTTTCTAATCAGGATATCACTGTTTAGCCTGTTTGGACATATGGCAAGTTCTTCAAGCTCCTAAAAAAACCAGGATGAATCACTATGTAAAAAGCTTGATTTGGAACCATTATTCAGTGAAGAGTATCCATGAAGTTGAAAAAATCCCAAAGAAGTTATTATTAAGAAGTTATTCCACTTTCTAATCAAGATATCCATGTTTAGCATGTTTGGACATATGGCAAGTTCTTCAAGCTTCTAATCAAACCAGGATGAATTACTATGTAAAAAGCTTGATTTGGAACCATTAATAAGTGGAGAGTCTTTCATGAATTTAAATAAATCTCATAGAAGTTATGTTGAAGAAGTTATTCCACTTACTAATTAGGATATCCATGTTTAGCCTGTTTGGAAATAAGGCAAGTTCTTCAAGCTTCTAATCTAACCATGATGAATCAGTATGCAAGAAGCTTGATTTGGAACCATTAGCCAGTGGAGATTGGCCATGAAGTTGAATAAATCCAAAAGGAGTAATGTGAAAGAAGTTATTCAACTTTCTAATCAGGATATCCATGTTTAGCCTGTTTGGACATATGGCAAGTTCTTCAAGCTCCTAATCAAACCATGATGAATCACTATGTAAGAAGCTTGATTTGGACCCATTATTCAGTGGAGAGTATCCATGAAGTTGAATGAATCCTAAAGGAGTTATGTTTAAGAAGTTATTACACTTTCTAATCAGGATATCCATGTTTAGCATGTTTGGACATATGGCAAGTTCTTCAAGATTCTAATCAAACCAGGATGAATCACTATGTAAGAAGCTAGATTTGGAACCATTAATCAGTGGAGAGTCTTTCATGAAGTTAAATAAATCTCATAGGAGTTATGTTGAAGAAGTTATTCCACTTACTAATCAAGATATCCATGTTTAGCCTGTTTGGAAATAAGGCAAGTACTTCAATCTTCTATTCAAATCAGGATGAATCACTATGTAAGAAGCTTGATTTGG
>MU106778.1:21475-33902 GCA_012274485.2 Sinapis alba | reverse complement strand
AGCCTGTTTGGACATATGGCAAGTTCTTCAACCTCCTAATCAAACCAGGATGAATCACTATGTAAGAAGCTTGATTTGGAACCATTATTCAGTGGAGAGTATCCATGAAGTTGAATAAATCCCAAAGGAGTTATTATTAAGAAGTTATTCCACTTTCTAATCAGGATATCCATGTTTAGCATGTTTGGACATATGGCAAGTTCTTCAAGCTTCTAAACAAAACAGGATGAATCACTATGTAAAAAGCTTGATTTGGAACCATTAATAAGTGGAGATTCTTCCATGAAGTTATATAAATCTCATAGGAGTTATGTTGAAGAAGTTATTCCACTTACTAATTAGGATATCCATGTTTAGCTTGTTTGGAAATAAGGCAAGTTCTTCAAGCTCCTAATCAAAACAGGATGAATCACTATGTAAGAAGATTGATTTGGAACCATTATTCAGTGGAGAGTATCCATGAAGTTGAATAAATCCCAAAGGAGTTATTATTAAGAAGTTATTCCACTTTCTAATCAGGATATCCATGTTTAGCTTTTTTGGACATATGGCAAGTTCTTCAACCTCCTAATCAAACCAGGATGAATCACTATGTAAGAAGCTTGATTTGGAACCATTATTCAGTGGAGAGTATCCATGAAGTTGAATAAATCCTAAAGGAGTTATGTTTAAGAAGTTATTCCACTTTCTAATCAAGATATCCATGTTTAGCCTGTTTGGACATATGGCAAATTCTTCAAGCTTCTAATCAAACCAGGATAAATCACTATGTAAGAAGCTTTATTTGGAACCATTGATCAGTGGAGAGTCATTCATAAAGTTGAATAAATCTCATAGGAGTTATGTTGAAGAAGTTATTCCACTTGCTAATCAAGATATCCATGTTAGCATGTTTGGAAATAAGGCAAGTTCTTCAAGCTTCTAATCAACCCAGGAATAATCACTATGTAAGAAGCTTGATTTGGAACCATTAATCAGTGGAGAGTCTTTCATGACATTGAATAAATCTCATAGGAGTTATGTTGAAGAAGTTATTCTACTTACTAATCAGGATATCCATGTTTAGTCTGTTTGGAAATAAGGCAAGTTCTTCAAGGTTTTATTCAAACCAGGATGAATCACTATGTTAGAAGCTTGATTTGGAACCATTAGACAGTGTAGATTCTCCATGAAGTTGAACAAATCGCATAGGAGTTATGGTGAAGAAGTTATTTCACTTTCTAATCAGGATATCCATGTTTAGCTTGTTTGGACATATGGCAAGTTCTTCAAGCTCCTAATCAAACCTGGATGAATCACTATGTAAGAAGCTTGATTTGGAACCATTATTCAGTGGAGAGTCTCCATGAAGTTGAATAAATCCCAAAAGAGTTATTATTAAGAAGTTATTCCACTTTCTAATCAGGATATCCATGTTTAGCATGTATGGACATATGGCAAGTTCTTCAAGCTTCTAATCAAACTAGGATAAATCACTATGTAAGAAGCTTTATTTGGAGCCATTAATCAGTGGAGAGTCTTTCATAAAGTTGAATAAATCTCATAGGAGTTATGTTGAAGAAGTTATTCCAATTACTAATCAGGATATCCATGTTTAGCTTGTTTGGAAATAAGGCAAGTTCTCCAAGCTTCTAATCAAACCATGATAATCACTATTAAATAAGCTTGATTTGGAACCATTAGCTAGTGGATATTCTCCATGAAGTTGAATAAATCGCATAGGAGTTATGTTAAAGAAATTATTCCACTTACTAATCAGGATATCCATGTTTAGCCTGTTTGGAAATAAGGCAAGTTCTTCAAGCTTCTAATCAAACCAGGATGAATCACTATGTAAGAAGCCTTATTGGGAAACATTAGTCATTGTAGAGTCTCCATGAAGTTGAATAAATCCCATAGGGGTTATGTTTAAGAAGTTATTCCACTTTTTAAGAAGGATATCCATGTTTAGCATGTTTGGACATATGGCCAGTTCTTCAAGCTTCTAATCAAACCAGGATGAATCACTATGTAAGAATCTTGATTAGGAACCAATAATCAGTGTAGAGTCTTTTATGAAGTTGAATAAATCTTATAGGAGTTATGATTAACTAGTTATTCCACTTTCTAATCAGGATATCCATGTTTACCCTGTTTGGACATATGGCAAGTTCTTCAAGCTCCTAATCAAACCAGGATGAATCATTATGTAAGAAGCTTTATTCTGAACCATTATTCAGTGGAGAGTATCCATGAAGTTGAATAAATCCCAAAGGAGTTATTATTAAGAAGTTATTCCACTTTCTAATCAGGATATCCATGTTTAGCATGTTTGGACATATGGCAAGTTCTTGAAGCTTCTAATCAAACCAGGATGAATAACTATGTAAAAAGCTTGATTTGGAACCATTAATAAGTGGAGAGTCTTTCATGAAGTTAAATAAATCTCATAGGAGTTATGTTGAAGAAGTTATTCCACTTACTAATCAGGATATCCATGTTTAGTCTGTTTGGAAATAAGGCAAGTTCTTCAAGCTTCTAATCAAACCAGGATGAATCACTATGTAAGAAGCTTGATTTGGAACCATTAGACAGTGGAGATTGGCCATGAAGTTGAATAAATCCAAAAGGAGTTATGTTGAAGAATTTATTCCACTTTCTAATCAGGATATCCATGTTTATCATGTTTGGACAAATGTCAAGTTCTTCAAGCTCCTAATCAAACCAGAATGAATCACTATGTAAGAAGCTTGATTTGGAACCATTGTTAAGTGGAGAGTATCCATGAAGTTGAATCAATCCCAAAGGAGTTATGTTTAAGAAGTTATTCCACTTTGTAACCAAGATATCCATGTTTCGCCTGTTTGGTCATATGGCAAGTTCTTGAAGCTTTTAATCAAACCAAGATGAATCACTATGTAAAAATCTTGATTTGGAACCATTAATAAGTGGAGAGTCTTTCATGAAGTTAAATTAATCTCATAGGAGTTATGTTGAATAAGTTATTCCATTTTCTAATCAGGATATCCATGTTTAGCCTGTTTTGACATATGACAAGTACTTCAAGCTTCTAATCAAACCATAATGAATCACTATGTATGAAGCTTGATTTGTAACCATTATTCAGTGGAGAGTATCCATGAAGTTGAATAAATCCATAAAGAGTTATGTTTAAGAAGTTATTCCACTTTCTAATTAGGATATCCATGTTTAGCCTGTTTGGACATATGGCAACTTCTTCAGGCTCCTATTCAAACAAGGATGAATCACTATGTAGGACGCTTGATTTGGAAACATTATTCAGTGGAGAGTATCCATGAAGTTGAATAAATCCAAAAGGGGTTATGTTTAAGAAGTTATTCCGTTTTCTAATCAAGATATCCATGTTTAGCCTTTTTGGACATATGGCAAGTTCTTCAAGCTTCTCATCAACCCAGGATTAATCACTATGTAAGAAGCTTGATTTAGAACCATTAATCAGTGGAGAGTCTTTCCTGAAGTTGAATAAATCTCTTAGGAGTTATTTTGAAGAAGTTATTCCCTTACTAATCAGGATATCCATGTTTAGCTTGTTTGGAAATAAGGCAAGTTCTTAGAGCTTCTATTCAAACCAGGATGAATCACTATGTAAGAAGCTTGATTTGAAACCATTCGACAGTGGAGATTCTCCATGAAGTTGAACAAATCGCATAGGAGTTAAGTTGAAGAAGTTATTTCACTTCCTAATCAGAATACCCATGTTTAGTCTGTTTGGACATATGTCAAGTTCTTTTAGCTTCTAATCAAATCAGGATGAATAACTATTTAAAAAGCTTGATTTGGAACCATTAATCAGTTTAGAGTCTTTCATGAAGTTGAATAAATCTCATAGGAGTTATGTTGAAGAAGTTATTCCACTTACTAATCAGGATATCCATGTTTAGCCTGTTTGGAAATAAGGCAAGTTCTTCAAGCTTCTAATTAAACCAGGATGAATCACTATATAAGAAGCTTCATTTGGAACCATTAGTAAGTGGAGAGTGTCCATGAAGTTGAATCAATCCCAAAGGATTTATGTTTAAGAAGTTATTCCACTTTGTAATCAAGATATCCATTTTCGCCTGTTTGGACATATGGCAAGTTCTTGAAGCTTTTAATCAAACCTGGATGAATCACTATGTAAGAAGATTTTTTGGAACCATTAGCCAGTGGAGATTCTCCATGAAGTTGAATCAATCGCATAGGAGTTATGTTGAAGAAGTTATTCCACTTACTAATCAGGATATCCATGTTTAGGCTGTTTGGAAATAAGGCAAGTTCTTCAACCTTCTAGTCAAACCAGGATGAATCACTATTTAAGAAGCTTGATTTAAAACCATTAGTCGGTGGAGAGTCTCCATGAAGTTGAATAAATCCCATAGGGGTTATGTTTAAGAAGTTATTCCACTTTTTAATCAGGATATCCATGTTTAGCTTATTTGGACATATGGCAAGTTCTTCGAGCTTCTAATCAAACCAGGATCAATCACTATGTAAAAAGCTTTATTTGGAACCATTATCAATGTAGAGTCTTTCATGAAGTTGAATATCCATGTTTAGCCTGTTTGGACATATGGCAAGTTCTTAATGCTTCTAAACAAACCAAGATGAATAACTCTGTAAGAAGCTTGATTTGGAACCATTATTCAGTGGAGATTATCCATGAAGTTGAATCAATCCCAAAGGAGTTATGTTTAAGAAGTTATTCCACTTTGTAACTAGGATATCCATGTTTAGCATGTTTAGACATATGGCAAGTTCTTGAAGCTTCTAATCAAACCAGGATGAATCATTATGTAAAAAGCCAGATTTGGAACCATTAATAAGTGGAGAGTCTTTCATGAAGTTAAATAAATCTCATAGGAGTTATATTGAATAAGTTATTCCACTTTCTAATCAAGATATTCATGGTTAGCATGTTTGGACATATGGCAAGTTCTTCAAGTTTCCAATCAAACCAGGATGAATCACTATGTAAGAAGCTTGGTTTGGAACCATTATCCAGTGGAGAGTCTTTCATGAAGTTGAATAAAACTCATAGAAGTTATGTTGAAGAAGTTATTCCACTTACTAATCAGGATATCCATGTTTAGCCTGTTTAGAAATAAGGCAAGTTCTTCAATCTTCTAATCAAATCAGGATGAATAACTATGTAAGAAACTTGATTTGGAACCATTAGCCAGTGGAGATACTCCATGAAGTTGAATAAATCGCATAGGAGTTATTTTGAAGAAGTTATTTCACTTACTAATCACGATATCCATGTTTAGTCTGTTTGGAAATAAGGCAAGTTCTTCAAGCTTCTAATCAAACCAGGATGAATCACTATGTAAGAAGGTTGATTTGGAACCATTAGTCAGTGGAGAGTCTCCATGAAATTGAATAAATCCCATAGGGGTTATGTTTAAGAACTTATTCCACTTTTTAATCAGGATATCCATGTTTAGCCTGTTTGGACATATGGCAAGTTCTTCAAGCTTCTAATCAAACCAGGATGAATCACTATGTAAGAAGCTTGATTTGGAACCATTAATAAATGGAGAGTCTTTCATGAAGTTGAATAAATCCCATAGGAGTTATGTTGAAGAAGTTATTCCACTTACTAATCAGGATATCCATGTTTAGCCTGTTTGGAAATAAGGCAAGTTCTTCAAGCTTCTATTCAAACCAGGATGAATCACTATGTAAGAAGCTTGATTTGGAACCATTAATAAGTGGAGAGTCTTTCATGAAGTTAAATAAATCTCATAGGAGTTATGTTGAATAAGTTATTCCACTTTCTAATCCGGATATCCATGTTTAGCATGTTTGGACATATGGCAAGTTCTTCAAGCTTCTAATCAAACCATGATGAATCACTATGTATGAAGCTTGATTTGTAACCATTATTCAGTGTAGAGTATCCATGAAGTTGAACAAATCCAAAAAGAGTTATGTTTAAGAAGTTATTCCACTTTCTAATTAGGATATCCATGTTTAGCATATTTGGACATATGGCAACTTCTTCAAGCTCCTATTCAACGAGGATGAATCACTATGTAAGACGCTTGATTTGGAAAAATTATTCAGTGGAGAGTATCCATGAAGTTGAATAAATCTAAAAGGAGTTATGTTTAAGAAGTTATTCCACTTTCTAATCAGGATATCCATGTTTAGCCTTTTTGGACATATGGCAAGTTCTTCAAGCTCCTAATCAAACCCGAATGAATCAATATGTAAGAATCTTTATTTGGAACCATTATTCAGTGGAGCGTATCCATGAAGTTGAATCAATCCCAAAGGAGTTATGTTTAAGAAGTTATTCCACTTTGTAATAAGGATATCCATGTTTCGCCTTTTTGGACATATGGCAACTTCTTGAAGCTTCTAATCAAACCAGGATGAATAACTATGTAAAAAGCTTGATTTGGAACCATTAATAAGTGGAGAGTCTTTCATGAAGTTAAATAAATCTCATAGGAGTTATATTGAATGAGTTATTCCACTTTCTAATAAGGATATCAATGTTTAGCCTGTTTGGATATATGGCAAGTTCTTCAAGCTTCTAAGCAAACCAGGATGAATCACTATGTAAGAAGCTTGATTTGGAAACATTAATAAGTGTAGAGTCTTTCATGAAGTTGAATAAATCTCATAGGAGTTATGTTGAAGAAGTTATTCCACTTACTAATCAGGATATCCATGTTTAGCCTGTTTGGAAATAAGACAAGTTCTTCAAGCTTCTAATAAAACCAGGATGAATCACTATGTAAGAAGCTTGATTTGGAACCATTAGTCAGTGGAGAGTCTCCATGAAGTTGAATAAATCCCATAGGGGTTATGTTTAAGAAGTTATTCCACTTTCTAAACAGAATATCCATGTTTAGCCTTTTTGGACATATGGCAAGTTCTTCAAGCTCCTAATGAAACCAGGATGAATCACTATGTAAGAAGCTTGATTTGGAACCATTATTCAGTGGAGAGTATCCATGAAGTTGAATAAATCCCAAATCAGTTATTATTAAGAAGTTATTCCTCTTTCTAATCAGGATATCCATGTTTAGCATGTTTGGACATATGACAAGTTCTTCAAGCTTCTAATCAAACCAGGATGAATCACTATGTAAAAAGCTTGATTTGGAACCATTAATAAGTGGAGAGTCTTTCATAAAGTTGAATAAATCTCATAGGAGTTATGTTGAATAAGTTATTCCACTTTCTAATCAGGATATCCATGTTTAGCCTGCTTGGACATATGGCAAGTTCTTCAAGCTTCTAATCAAACGAGAATGAATCACTATGTAAGAAGCTTGATTTGAAACCATTATTCAGTGGAGAGTATCCATGAAGTTAAATAAATCCAAAAGGATTTATGTTTAAGAAGTTATTCCACTTTTTAATCATGATATCCATGTTTAGCCTGTTTGGACATATGGCAAGTTCTTCAAGGTCCTAATCAAAACAGGATGAATCACTATGTAAGAATCTTGATTTGGAACCACTATTCAGTGGAGAGTATCCATGAAGTTAAATAAAACCCAAAGGAGTTATTATTAAGAAGTTATTCCACTTTCTACTCGGGATATCCATGTTTAGCATGTTTGGACATATTAAGTTCTTCAAGCGCCTAATCAAACCAGAATGAATCACTATGTAAGAAGCTTGATTTGGAACCATTATTCAGTGGAGATTATCCATGAAGTTGAATAAATCCCATAGGAGTTATGTTTAAGTAGTTATTCCACTTTCTAATCAGGATATCCATGTTTAGCCTGTTTGGACATATGGCAAGTTCTTCATGCTTCTAAACAAACCAATATGAATAACTATGTAAGAAGCTTGATTTGGAACCATTACTCAGTTGAGGGTATCCATGAAGTTGAATCAATCCCAAAGGAGTTATGTTTAAGAAGTTATTCCACTTTGTAATCAGGATATCCATGTTTCGCATGTTTGGACATATGGCAAGTTCTTGAAAGTTCTAATCAAACCAGGATGAATCACTATGTAAAAAAGCTTGATTTGGAACCATTAGTAAGTGAAGAGTCTCCATGAAGTTGAATACATCCCATAGGGGTTATGTTCAAGAACTTATTCTACTTTTTAATCAGGATATCCATGTTTAGTTTGTTTGGACATATGGCAAGTTCTTCAAGCTTCTAATCAAACCAGGATGAATCACTATGTAAAAAGCTTGATTTGGAACCATTATTCAGTGGAGAGTATCCATGAAGTTGAATCAATCCCAAAGGAGTTATGTTTAAGAAGTTATCCCACTTTGTAACCAAGATATCCATGTTTCGCATGTTTGGTCATATGGCAAGTTCTTGAAGCTTTTAATCAAACCAAGATGAATCACTATGTAAAAATCTTGATTTGGAACCATTAATAAGTGGAGAGTCTTTCATGAAGTTAAATAAATCTCATAGGAGTTATGTTGAATAAGTTATTCCACTTTCTAATCAGGTAATCCATGTTTAGCATGTTTGGACATATGACAAGTTCTTCAAGCTTCTAATCAAACCATGATGAATAACTATGTATGAAGCTTGATTTGTAACCATTATTCAGTGGAGATTATCCATGAAGTTGAATAAATCCAAAAAGAGTTATGTTTAAGAAGTTATTCCACTTTCTAATTAGGATATCCATGTTTAGCCTTTTTGGACATATGGCAACTTCTTCAAGCTCCTATTCAAACAAGGATGAATCACTATGTAAGACAATTGATTTGGAAACATTATTCACTGGATAGTATCCATGAAGTTGAATAAATCCAAAAGGGGTTATGTTTAAGAAGTTATTCCACTTTCTAATCAGGATATCCATGTTTAGCCTTTTTGGACATATGGCAAGTTCTTCAAGCGTCTAATCAACCCAGGATTAATCACTATGTAAGAAGCTTGATTTGGAACCATTAATCAGTGGAGAGTCTTTCCTGAAGTTGAATAAATCTCATAGGAGTTATGTTGAAGAACTTATTCCACTTTTTAATCAGGATATCCATGTTTAGCTTATTTGGACATATGGCAAGTTCTTCGAGCTTCTAATCAAACCAGGATCAATCACTATGTAAAAAGCTTTATTTGGAACCATTATCAATGTAGAGTCTTTCATGAAGTTGAATAAATCCCAAAGGAGTTTTGTAGAAGAAGTTATTCCACTTTCTATTCAGGATATCCATGTTTAGCCTGTTTGGACATATGGCAAGTTCTTAATGCTTCTAAACAAACCAAGATGAATAACTCTGTAAGAAGCTTGATTTGGAACCATTATTCAGTGGAGAGTATCCATGAAGTTGAATCAATCCCAAAGGAGTTATGTTTAAGAAGTTATTCCACTTTGTAACTAGGATATCCATGTTTAGCCTGTTTGGACATATGGCAAGTTCTTGAAGCTTCTAATCAAACCAGGATGAATCACTATGTAAAAAGTCTGATTTGGAACCATTAATAAGTGGAGAGTCTATCATGAAGTTAAATAAACCTCATAGGAGTTATATTGAATAAGTTATTCCACTTTCTAATCAAGATATTCATGGTTTGCCTGTTTGGACATATGGCAAGTTCTTCAAGTTTCCAATCAAACCAGGATGAATCACTATGTAAGAAGCTTGGTTTGGAACCATTAATCAGTGGAGAGTCTTTATTCCACTTACTAATACGGATATCCATGTTTAGTCTGTTTAGAAATAAAGCAAGTTCTTCAAGCTTCTAATCAAACCAAGATGAATAACTTCTTCAAAATAACTCCTATGCGATTTATTCAACTTCATGGAGTATCTCCACTGGCTATTGGTTCCAAATCAAGTTTCTTACATAGTTAAAGAAACTTGATTTGGAACCATTAGCCAGTGGAGATACTCCATGAAGTTGAATAAATCGCATAGGAGTTATTTTGAAGAAGTTATTTCACTTACTAATCAAGATATCCATGTTTAGCCTGTTTGGAAATAAGGCAAGTTCTTCAAGCTTCTAATCAAACGAGGATGAATCACTATGTAAGAAGGTTGATTTGGAACCATTAGTCAGTGGAGAGTCTCCATGAAGTTGAATAAATCCCATAGGGGTTATGTTTAAGAACTTATTCCACTTTTTAATCATGATATCCATGTTTAGGTTGTTTGGACATATGGCAAGTTCTTCAAGCTTCTAATCAAACCAGAATGAATCACTATGTAAGAAGCTTGATTTGGAATCATTAATAAATGGAGAGTCTTTCATGAAGTTGAATAAATCCCATAGGATTTATGTTGAAGAAGTTATTCCACTAACTAATCAGGATATCCATGTTTAGCTTGTTTGGAAATAAGGCAAGTTCTTCAAGCTTCTATTCAAACCAGAATGAATCACTATTTAGGAAGCTTGATTTGGAACCATTAATAAGTGAAGAGTCTTTCATGAAGTTAAATAAATCTCATAGGAGTTATGTTGAATAAGTTATTCCATTTCCTAATCAGGATATCCATGTTTAGCCTGTTTGGACATATGGCAAGTTCTTCAAGCTTCTAATCAAACCATGATGAATCACTATGTATGAAGCTTGATTTGGAAAAATTATTCAGTGGAGAGTATTCATGAAGTTGAATAAATCCAAAAGGACTTATGTTTAAGAAGTTATTTCACTTTCTATTCAGGATATCCATGTTTAGCCTTTTTAAATATATGGTAAGTTCTTCAAGCTCCTCATCAAACCCGAATGAATCAATATGTAAGAATCTTGATTTGGAACCATTATTCAGTGGAGCGTATCCATGAAGTTGAATAAATCCCAAAGGAGTTATGTTGAAGAAGTTATTCCACTTTCTAATCAGGATATCCATGTTTAGCCTGTTTGGACATATGGCAAGTTCTTAATGCTTCTAAACAAACCAAGATGAATAACTCTGTAAGAAGCTTGATTTGGAACCATTATTCAGTGGAGAGTATCCATGAAGTTGAATCAATCCCAAAGGAGTTATGTTTAAGAAGTTATTCCACTTTGTAACTAGGATATCCATGTTTAGCCTGTTTGGACATATGGCAAGTTCTTGAAGCTTCTAGTCAAACCAGGATGAATCACTATGTAAAAAGCCTGATTTGGAACCATTAATAAGTGGAGAGTCTTTCATGAAGTTAAATAAACCTCATAGGAGTTATATTGAATAAGTTATTCTACTTTCTAATCAAGATATTCATGGTTTGCCTGTTTGGACATATGGCAAGTTCTTCAAGTTTCCAATCAAACCAGGATGAATCACTATGTAAGAAGCTTGGTTTGGAACCATTAATCAGTGGAGAGTCTTTCATGACGTTGAATAAATCTCATAGAAGTTATGTTGAAGAAGTTATTCCACTTACTAATAAGGATATCCATGTTTAGCCTGTTTAGAAATAAGGCAAGTTTTTCAAGCTTCTAATCAAACCAGGATGCATAACTATGTAAGAAACTTGATTTGGAACCATTAGCCAGTGGAGATACTCCATGAAGTTGAATAAATCGCATAGGAGTTATTTTGAAGAAGTTATTTTACTTACTAATCATGATATCCATGTTTAGCTTGTTTGGAATTAAGGCAAGTTCTTCAAGCTTCTAATCAAACGAGGATGAATCACCATGTAAGAAGGTTGATTTGGAACCATTAGTCAGTGGAGAGTCTCCATGAAGTTGAATAAATCCCATAGGGGTTATGTTTAAGAACTTATTCCACTTTTTAATCAGGATATCCATGTTTAGGTTGTTTGGACATATGGCAAGTTCTTCAAGCTTCTAATCAAACCAGGATGAATCACTATGTAAGAAGCTTGATTTGGAACCATTAATAAATGGAGAGTCTTTCATGAAGTTGAATAAATCCCATATGAGTTATGTTGAAGAAGTTATTCCACTTACTAATCAAGATATCCATGTTTAGCCTGTTTGGAAATAAGGCATGTTCTTCAAGCTTCTAATCAACCCAGGATTATTCGCTATGTAAGAAGCTTGATTTGGAACCATTAATTAGTGGAGAGTCTTTCCTTAAGTTGAATAAATCTCATAGGAGTTATGTTGAAGAACTTATTCCACTTTTTAATCAGGATATCCATGTTTAGCTTATTTGGACATATGGCAAGTTCTTCGAGCTTCTAATCAAACCAGGATCAATCACTATGTAAATAGCTTTATTTGGAACCATTATCAATGTAGAGTCTTTCATGAAGTTGAATAAATCCCAAAGGAGTTTTGTAGAAGAAGTTATTCCACTTTCTATTCAGGATATCCATGTTTAGCTTGTTTGGACATATGGCAAGTTCTTAATGCTTCTAAACAAACCAAGATGAATAACTCTGTAAGAAGCTTGATTTGGAACCATTATTCAGTGGAGAGTATCCATGAAGTTGAATCAATCCCAAAGGAGTTATGTTTAAGAAGTTATTCCACTTTGTAACTAGGATATCCATGTTTAGCCTGTTTGGACATATGGCAAGTTCTT
>MU106777.1:0-87424 GCA_012274485.2 Sinapis alba | reverse complement strand
ACCCTAAACCCTAAACCCTAAACCCTAAACCCTAAACCCTAAACCCTAAACCCTAAACCCTAAACCCTAAACCCTAAACCCTAAACCCTAAACCCTAAACCCTAAACCCTAAACCCTAAACCCTAAACCCTAAACCCTAAACCCTAAACCCTAAACCCTAAACCCTAGGTTCAGAAATTCTAATCTCTCTCTCTTTTACAATAAAAGAAATTCATTTTTAAAAAGCCCATAATCGAGCACGGTTGTGTAAAAAAATTATGTGTTAGTTTAAAGGCCTAAATATATTATTAATCAAGAGCCACTACTTGATGTATTTTAGTTTTTACAGACAGGCCCAACTACTACTGGAAGGATGTGTATATTATTATTATTAAGTTTTATACAGACAGGCCCAAACTACATAAAGCTATATAGTTTTTTTACTCTACGTCCGATTGCAACAAACACACCTCAATCCTAAACAACTGTAATTTACATACGCATACGTAAGAAACCAATCAAAAACCCTAAGATGTCGTTTTTTAAGAAAAGCAAGAAACGACATATGATCGAACAACTCTAATTTACTTAAAGGCAATTTCTACGAATCGGAAAACTCAACAACTCCACACGTAAGAAACCAAAACAAAAACCCTAAAAATCATGTGAATGAAAAGATAAATCCATCGTTAAATCAGATTAAGAAACAAACAACACAACAAAAATTCCAAAACCTAGAACAGAGTATGCAAAACTCACAATAAGACCAAGTAAGCATCGTTACCTCATCGAGCAGAACAGACGGAACCCTAACGAGGAAAGAAAGAAGTAAAAGGACGATACTTTCGATTAAAGAAACAGGGAACTTGTTGTCCTCGTCGCCATGATCGTTCCCTTTCAGAATTTATGAAACTTGCTTCCTTTTTGATTATTTGCTGTGGAGACTCAATCTGAGAGAAAAAGAAGAAGGAGAAAGCGATAGAGGGAGAGAACGTTTCTTACGGGAAGGAGATGAGAGGAGAGGGAACAAAATAAAATAAAGAAAATTTCCAACGGTCAAATTTTGAGGAGGCTTGGATTCTTAGACCTTGGATCATCAACTTCGAATCCAACGGTTATTCAACTTAAATAATAAAAGGGCAATAATCGAAACATCGGCCAATGAAAAAGAGTTATTCGGCCACGTCAAATAAGCTTTAGGTTAAAAATGAGCCTCATGTGTGGTTTCAAAAAAAAATCACTCTGACCCATGTGAGAACCCGAATACGCGACGCGTCGATGATTTCACTTGGTCTTCAGCTTCTCTAGGTTGCTCTGTAAATGAGCTCCTTCATTTACTACCCTTTCGTCCTTGAAAGAGTTAACCAACCACACAAGCATATCAAAATAGAAACATATCTTCCAAGGTAATCGATTAACCAGATTTTAGTTCTTCAGAAAACATAACAAAGACATAACAAAAATTAAATAAAAACTAAATGAATTTTGGAGGAGAGTATATTTTTATGGGAATGGGAGTATATGAGCAATGGATTCTTTTGCTGCTCATCAGATTGTCCTCATTTTTCGTGTGTAGGTTGTGGAAATCGTTGATCGGTGTGAAAATGATTGCATTCATGCACCTGCTAAGGAGTAATAAAGTTGCATTTATTCAAGGAGCTTCCAAAGTGGTTCTTATGTTTATAAGATTCATCCTACTTATCATCCATGTATACAATGAAATCCTTGCTTCCAAACTAGAATGTAGTTATACCAAGTTATACAATTTTACCAAGTTATATTGTAATACTTGGTAAATCTGATTTTCTTGGTTATAATTTTATATTTGGGTTTTTATATTTGCGTTTCTAGGTTCTAGAAATTGAAAATGAAGAAAACGAATCTCTTTATGAAAAAAAAAATGAAGAAGAATAAGTAAGTCAAAGAGAAGATGAAGAAAATCAAAGGAAGGTAAATAAATCAAAAGAGGAAGATAAACAAACAAGATAAGAAAAAACATATTGAACAAAAAAAAGAGGAAGAGAATGTTAGATCAACAAAAAAAAAAGACTGAAAAGAAAAAAGTGATTGAAGAAAATGAAGAAGAAAGAAGAGATTTAGAAACAAATGAAAAGAGGCGTAAATATATTAGGTTTAAAAAAGCAATAACATTCTTAAATAGATAGATTTATATAGGTTTTGTTGGGTTTTTATTTTAATTTTGAGTTAAAATTAAATAAAAATTAAATGAATTTTGAAGGAGAGTATATTTTTGGGATAATTTGCTTAAAATATAGAAAAATGATGAAATTAGGAATTTGTCAATAACAGTAAAATTTTGATGCGCGTGAGGTCAACAGCTATGGTAAAAGACGCAGCTGCCCTTAATACTAAAGGAAGCAACTTCCAAAAACTAGATGACGTACACCTATAAGCTGACAAGGGATTTACGTAGGTATTAAAATATTATAAGAAGATTTGGGTTAGATTTGCTAAACTTATCTCGGTAAAAGATATAATCATAATTACACCAAAACCACATTTTCTTTGTCGATGTCTTTTTTCTTCATCTTCTTTCTATGTTCTAAGAAATCTAAATAAAATTGAACAAGATCATGAGTTCCAAATAATCCATGAGTTCATCTAGTGCCTTCTCCATGAGTTTATGAGGTGGTGGCTGCGACGGAAGGGGAACCTCACCTCCTGTCAAGAAGATGAGAGGAAGGCGTATTGGTTCTAGCAATAGGCAAAAGCTTCAAGCTTTAGGTATATTTATATACATTTCTTTAATTGGATTCATCTTCTTCTTCACGTGATGGAATTGGGAAGTTATGGTGGATTGGATCTTCTCTGTCAAATGCTATCTATTAGAATATAGTATTGATGGTGAATATGGTAAAAAATAAGAGGTAATTTGGTAGAAACCCATAAAAGAACACGATATTAGCAAAATACCAAGTACAGTAAAATTTAGTATATCAGGATAGATATTGTATACATAAGATTACGTAAAAACCCTTTCAAATAAGTGATTAGACTTTCTCGAGGTTTTAGTGCACTACGTTTTTATCTGACAATAAGATTTGCATCACCTTATATTTTCTTTTTAAAGATTTGGTTAAAGATATGGTTAGATTTTATTTAGCCATAAAATTAAAAAAGCATCTTCTTCCATGTCATCTACTTTTTCATCTTTCTCCTTTGATTTTTTCCCTTCCAATGAATCTAAACAAAAAAAAAAATTAATCCACCAACTTGATCTTGACCCATCATACAAAATTCATAGACTTTGGGGTCGACGTAATTTCATTTATACAAATGGAAAGTGGATTAAACATGGGGAAAGTTCACAGACTGTGAGTCTCTAGTGATCGTTAGCGTTGAAGTAAAAAGATTATAGGTGTAAGAATTATATTAGATATATATACAACAAGTTAGCCGCATTAATTAATGTTAACCGGTTTGAGTATGACAATTACCATTTAATTTTGGAAGTATAATGCTAATAAAAATTGGTGAACAATTGTTAGATTTCTGATAATCTAAATAATACATTAGATATATATACACTAAGTTAGCCTCACTTCTTAATGATAACCAATTTGAGTTTGAACTCCGCCTTCAGTTTTTAAAAATGTATTCGGAAGTGTTTATAACAACCTATTAATTTATTGAAGATTGTAAAATTTATAAACTATCTTGCAGACAATGGAGTGAGCATTCTATTACCAACTTCCAAACCATATCCTAAGTACTTAAGCTTGAGTTGAAACAATATGGCAAATGAAGGATCGTCAAAAATTCAATTAACATTGGAAGAAACTACATAGTAAATGATGGAGACCAAAAAGAAACATATGTGGGGATCCGAATAACTAATAATTTACTTGGTATTTATGTTTAAGTTAAGACACTTGTTGCTCAAATATATATTAAAATTTTCTCAAATAAACAAAACAACATTTTTTTCTTGTATTCTACATTATTGTTTGTATGTGCAATCTTTGAATATTAATGTTGTTTGGACAGAAATTGTTTAAGTGGTTTTTTCACAAATTTAATTATAAATAACTATACTTTAGGTGATCTCTTTATAAAATATCATTAACATCACTAATTCAAATAGCTTGTAAATATAAAGCTCAAATACCAACTAACATTTTAAAATGTCCGGATAAATAAAAATATAACAATACGAACTTATATATTAACTCTTTATAAAACAGTCTAGCCATCATTTTTTCTAATAGTTGGTAACATAAAATTAAATACCAACTAACTTATATATTGTCAAAGTAAGGCACATTATAACCTTGTTAACTTGTATACTAACTCTTTCTTTGTCAGTGACAAAAAAAAAAAACTATTTATTTGTCAACACTTACAAACTAATTAACATAATTGTACTTGAATTTTGTTTTTTATATATAGAGAATGAATTATACTTAAAGTTGTATCTCTTTGTAGAATTACTTAACTGTTATTGCCATATTGGCTATTTTAGATTATGAGCTTTCAACTTGGAAAGATTGTGGATAATCAAGTTTTTGAGTGTCCAATTTATATTGTATCCTGTTATACATAATATTATCAGATATATACATTAATGTATCATATTATATACAAACAATATTTTATTTTCAAATGATCAGCTGATAGATATCACAACACAAATACAAAAACAAAGTCTAACTTTCTAAATAATCCAGTACGTATCTTCAGTTTAATATGATATTTTGGTATCTGATAGTACTTCTTAACAAGCCAAATCCAAAATCTTCATTGTACTCTTATATTGGTTCATCCTTCTCTTTTTCAGAAGGAGCAGCAGCGGCATCTCCTCCATCAACAGCAGGTATAGCGGCAGCAACAGGTGCACCACCTCCACCGCCAGCATCACCGAAATTCATGATGAGATTAGTGATGTTACGCTTCTCAGACATCATTAATTTTTTGGTTTGTTCAAATGAAAAATGAAGACTACAAAAAAAGAGATTGAAGAGGATGGGAGATGAAAGAGAAAGAGAGATAATGATTTTGAATTTAATATAGTTGGTAATAATTAAAAATATGTGAGAGCACTTGCTTTGATCAAACATGACAAAAAAATATTATAGCAGAAGATAAAATCTTTTCGTATCTTCTTTCTACATTTTGCCTACATATTAGACTTAGTGTTTATTAGTGTAGGAATAGGGATAGCAGAGTCACAAACAATTTTAAACAGTACGTAAATAGTGACAATTGGTAGATAACTAAATAGCAGAAAGTTCTTTGGTGTGAGTACTAATTTCTCAAAAAATAACCTAGAGAATCTCCTTCTCAAATTACTTATAGGTCCTTCAACGTGTATTTTGTTCAACCATCTTTACTCTTTTCAATGGCATAGTTTGATATTTGAATTAATATTTTCTCTTTTTGTTTGTGTGTGTTTGTTCTTTGAGGGTCGACATGAGTTGGATTCACGCCTCATGTTCTTACCGTGAGCACTGGAGAGTGGAGAGGGAAGTGAAAGAAAAACGCGATTGAATAATGGCAACCTTGGGCCAGAAACATTGGAAACAACCCAACTGAATGGGGGCAAAGAGAAGTCATATGAAGGGAGTGGGACCGATGGTGGATGTAGAGATTTTTAAATCCAAGAGTTGACTTGGCCTTTCTATTGTGATATAGTCAAGTTTAAGTTTAAGCAAGAATGTCTTTTGGGTATAGTCTTCTGTTACAGAAAAGTTTAGCCTTATTAAGTTTATTTTTGGTTTGATAAACTTTCTTGTAATCGGGATTAATTTTATAAAACCGGTTATAAGAAATCTTAGCATTGTTTGCTCTCCTGTTGGTTTGTTAAACTTTCTTGTAACTAATGATGTAATAAAATATCATGTGATGAAATTGTCTTATTGTCAAGTTGTTGTCTATACCATTTAACTTTTGTAAGATAAGCATCTCCAAGCTTTGTGATTAAACTAAAATTGTCATATATTGCCTTCGTTTGGTTAGAAAATATGTAAATTTGTTATAGCAATGAAACGTTTTTGTAACCGATAAAGGATGGTTTTTACAAAACCAGTTATAAATTTTGTTAGCATGGTTTGCTTTCCCTTTTAGCTTGTTAAACTTTCTTGTAACCACTAATGTAATATATTATCATGTAATGAAATTGTTTAGTTGTACAAGTTGTTGCCTATACCATTTAACTTTTCTAAGATAAATAACCCCAAGTTTTTACAAGTGTTATTAAACTCAAACTTTAGCCATATATGGACCTCGTTTTGTTAGAAAATATGGAAAGTTGTTATCGCAATGAAACTTTCTTGTAACTGATGTGAGAATAGTTTTACAAATCCGGTTATAAGAAAGTTTGGCATAGTTTACTTTCTATTTTGGCTTGTTAAACTTTTTATAACCAGTGATGTAATGTATTATCATGTAATGAAATTGTCTTATTGTACAAGTTTTTGCCTATACCATTTAACTTCCTTAAGATAAGCATCTTCAAACTTTTGCAAGTGTGATTAAACTAAAACTTTAGCCATATATTGACCTTGTTTTGTTAGAAAAAATGAAAACTTGTTATAGCAATGAAACTTTCTTGATACTGATGAGTGATGGTTTTTACAAAACCGGTTATTAAAAAGTTTACCATGGTTTACTTTCTCTTTTGGCTTATTAAACTTTTTTGTAACCAATTATATAATATATTATCATGTAATAAAATTGTCTTATTGTACAAGTCGTTGCCTATACTATTTAAGTTTCGTAAGATAAGCAGTCCCAAAGTTTTACAAGTGTGATTAATCAAACATTAGCCATATATATGACCTCGTTTTGTTAGAAAATATGGAATTTTTGTTATAGCAATGAAACTTGTTTAGAAAATATGGAAATTGATATAGCAATGAAACTTGTTTTGAAAAACAGAGACCCATCTTGGTTATGTAAGGTGAATGATGTGTATTGCAGTGTTATAATAAATAAATATTTCCACTCATATGGTATAAATTTCATTTATGCATGTGCTTGTCTCTTGTACACATGATGCATACATCTATAACACCTTTACGATACTTGGATATTAACAAAATAAAAATTAATCATGGTATCCCAATATATAAAAGGGGTTGGGATTGAGCCCTGAGGCTGTACACGTCGGATTTTTAAAACAGCCAATCAGGACACTCGATTTTTCCACGTCATACACGCACACCTTTCACGGGCCTTCGTCTTGGGCTTCATGTGATTTCCTTACGTTTACTACCTGGGCTTATGTTTCTTCGGCGAATGTTAAAGGAGGCCCAAGAAGCCCAACCCTAAATGCTGCTCCCGTGAAGAATCGCGAAACTGGCCGTCTCTTCCGCTACACTTTCACCATCTCCGTTTCTTTCACATTCAATCCCCATGATAACTCAAGCGATAAAGGCTTCTCCCACTATCTCCTCTAATCAAGACTTAAAAGCTTCCTCTACTTCTTCTATATATTCAGTTCGCATGCTCCAGATCTTAATCGACACATATTTTTTCCCCTTTCTACAAAACCCTAAAGCTATGACCACCGCCGGCAAAACTTCCGCCAGAACCGGAAAAGCTCCAGTTGCGATGTTCTTCAACGACATCACCCCTGGCCGATCCGAGTCCCTGCTTCGTTTCCGAGTTATCCACTTTTGGGAGGCTAAAAACCTAGCCAAAGGAGGGGCGTTTCTCGGTCTGGAACTGTTACTTATCGATCAACAGGTAGGTCTTTTATTCCCTCTTTTCACTCTACGCGGTTACAAAAAAAAGTTGTTGAACCCTAATTAATTCATTCATATTCTTGCAGGGAACTGTCATGCAAGGATTTATATCCTCTACGCGTGCTCAAACCTATAGGCGTCATCTCAAACCAGGCGCGACATACACCTTGCAGAATTTCTTTGCTACGAAAAGCAAAGAGATTTATCGGGTAGCTGAGCAGGGGTTGACCATTTCTTTCTCAAATGACTCTGTCCTCTCCCCTCTTGCCGGCGACGACGACTCCGGTAGCGATGATTTTCCAGCGGACAGGTTTCGTTTCCATTCTCATGCTGACTTCCAGGCGAACGTCGGTCTCAGGAGTGATCTATACGGTAGATTCTTTTCATTAGCTTCTCTGCATGTCGTTTTGAAAGTTGTCATCTATTTTAACAAATTTTTACTCTGTAGATGTCGTTGGTCACCTGAGGCTGGTCAATGGACAAGCTCTTACGAGCCGTCCCATCCTCGATGAGTCCGAGATGATCAATATGGGTCATATATTAGTTCATCTGCAGACTAAGGAGTAAGTGTTGTATATTTGTAAATATATTTTAGTACGTATTGATTATTAGTTGAGTAACTCTTATATATTTTTCATCACAGTGAACCTGTTATGAAGCTTTACTTGTGGGACTTGGCTGCCAGAGAGTTTTACGCTAAGTTCACTGCCAGTGAGGACACTCCCTCGGTCTTGATGGTGACAACTGTGAACCCAAAAAGCCTTGGAGGTAATACATGTTTTATTTACGAGTTTTGTTCTTTTTCCAAATAGGTTTCCACACTTTTGTTTATGCCAATCATAGTTTCAAGTTTTATGAATTGCTATTGTCCATAATACTTAAAGTCGTTAGATTAATGTTGGGATTAGACGAGCCTTTAGTCGTTACGTAAGTTTGATTCATAAGTGATGTTAGAGTTGCCATAAATTAATAGGGATGTTTTATATTGAAGAAAGGTTTGTTAAACATATTATGAGTTGGTATTCAGTTTGAAAAAATTTTGCCCATTCAAAGTTTTATATAACCTCTTCAATTATTACTGTTTTAAAACTCAACAGGTAATTTAGCACTCAGTTCAATGTCATCGTCACGTGTGTTCATGGACAATGATATCCAGCCAACAATAGACTACTTGAATTGGTTAGTACTGACATATATGGGTTTATTTTGTTAGTACTATATATAGATCTAAGTATCTGCCCAAAAAGATAATTATCTTATTAGTTTAAATTGTTGCAGGATGAATGCTAACCCGGAGATAGCTCAGAAGGTTAACGCAGAAGAGGTCACCAAGGTTGAGACCATGACTATTGGGCAGGTCTTTGCTTACATTAAGCAAGAAGATGCAAAGGTAAATTCTCATTTTATTGTACTGTAGAATAAAAATTGTTGACGCATCTACTGTAAAAATTGCAGGAGGCTTTTATCCATTGTGTAGCCACAATTGACGACATCGTACGTGACCGTGCATGGTACTACATTGCATGCAGCGGTTGTCACACGAAGGCTACGAAGGGGCATTCGTCATTGATGTGTGCCAAGTGTGGCAAGGACAACGTTTCGGGTGTCGCTAAGTACGTATTCTTTACCTCATATGCATGAATCGAGTGAGAGTAACGTGTTTGTTTTTTAATAATTCAGGTATCTCGCAAAAATCTCTGTTTATGACAACAACGATCAGGCCCTATTTGTTCTCCTAGGTGATGCAGGCACTGAGCTGACTGGGAAACCAGCGGCTGAATTGGTCGACAAATACTTTGAGGTTAGTGACCAAAAATACGATCTAACTTGGTCTATAAAAATAAAACATTGACGACTGCTTTTTTTGTAGGCAAATAAGGAGCTTGGTGCTGCTCATCAGATGCCTGCTCCCCAAGCTTTAATTGACACCATTGGGCAGACGTACAAGTTCAAGATCAAAGTGTCCGATCTCAACCTTAGTGGCAAGATTCAAGCTCTAACCGTCACGAAGATTGTCTCCCCGGATGTGCTGCCACCTCTCCCAAATTCTGCTGAAGCACCAGTTATTGTGGAAGATGATCTCACTTTCTCCACTGCAAGCGCTTCTGATGCAGCTGGTAGTGGTTCTGGTGTTGAGGCTGCAAGCGCGAGTATCACTGACGACGCAAACATGGCTAAGCGTCGTAAGCATGATTGACGTTCTTCTTACTTTCTGTTTGTGTCAAGAATTTGGTCTTTTTGGTTTCTTTCATTTCAGTTTGAGTCGAGACTTTGGTCTTTTTAAGTTTCTTTTATTTCAGTTTGAGTCGATACCCTGTTGCCTTTGCTTTTCTTAATATTCCTAAACATTTTCATTAATGATTAGCTCTTACAATGATGATTGCTTTACTATTACTCTCTTTTCGACTGCATACATTTCAGTTCGAGGTGTGTATATATTCTTTAGTAGAATGCATGCAACGTCGGGAATCATTGGTCTGAATAATTTGTAGATTTAGTTGCAAATGAAGCATGTGTAATAATACATGCATGTATAGAGAAATATGCACGTATAGTAAGTATAGTTAGTTAGATCTTAGGATTTTATATTGGTTCTGTTTTACATGCAATTTAATAACGTTAAGCTTTATAATCTTACAATCAATATCAACTCAAATGTGGGCTGCAGCATTTGCAGTTAATAATTTGGCCCCTAAAAATATGTAAGTGAAAGAGAAAGTTATTTGAATATAGCAAGCAATCACTTTTAGGAAAAAAATCAAACTGCGTTAAAATTGTTTCTATAATTTCCATAATTTGTTTCAACCCAATATCATGACCTCATAAAGTGTTTCATAATATTCTGCATTTATATTTTGAGATTCGAAACATTTCGTGAAAGACAAGGTCATTATATTGATGAATCTTCAAGTAAAAGGTAATCATATATAATTTCTAATCCTTAGTACTGTGCAATCGCATCACCTTATTATCCTTCACCGTTGAAACCAATCGACGGAAATGATGAGAGCACATTTGTCAGCCATCCTTGCCTCTTCAACGGATGAAAGGTATGTAATAATGTCTTTGTCTAACGAATTCCACAGTTATATTCATATCAAATCACCCCTCTTTAATTATTTAGGTGATAATAACTTGCACCGCCAACTATATTTGGCTATTTTTTAAACAATTGTATTTTCTTACGAAGGAAATACTAACAATTTTAGAATATTCTCTTCGTTAAGACAATTCAATCTTCATATCGAATAATTCTATTCAGCGACCATATTAGGAGTCTTGCAAAGGATACACTGGCAGCACCAATATTAGTTCGTATAAGCCATATATGGCGTATAATAAAGCAGACAAACATCGAGTTGGACACTGCATTCATATGTTTCATCAGTGAGGTTGGCTATTCTCACTTTATTACTGATAACCAACAGAAAATAATTAATTTATTTCTTTTCCTCTCAGGGACATGCTTTTGAAGGGCGTCTCTCCCGGAAGGTTATGTCCGATAACCCAAAACTTCTTACACCAGGGGATATTTTCCGTATCGCCAACTATATCACCCTCCCAAACAATTACAAATACAAGCTCACTCCGAGTCCATATTTAATTTATATAAGCCATCTAACATGTGTCACAAAAATAGAAGAACCAATCCCGAAGTTCCCTCAACACAACTTCTCCATTTTAAACTACTGCGAGCTTATACAGGCCGGCACTACTATCCCCTACCTTCCAGGTAATATATATGCAGCAGTGACGTTAAGTAATATTTTTTTTTTTTAAGTGAACATATTTTCCTGTCAAGTGTAGATGTGGTTGGCCAAATACGCATTATGCAAGGAATGAACCACGACCATCCAAGATCGAAAGCAAAGCTTATTATTGGTTTGCTCCTAACCAGGTAGAAATATAGTCATTTCCTACAATATAAACTATACATTTGAGCTTATTTGAACAGAGAATGTAGATCAAAAATGGTGAAGTTAACACTATGGGACAACCAAGCATCTCTTTTTCGGACGCTACAAAGCATTAGCAATCGCAAATATGAAGTTGTCATTGTTACAAAGGTCATACCAAGTATAAGTAACGGTAATCATCTACAACTTAATTTTGTATTAGATCTTATCCGCACTTACATTTTTTTTTCCTAGATAAATTATTACTGAAGTCATCTACGGCAACTCAATTTTATTTTGACCAAAAAATAAAACCGATCAGATGTTTCCGTTGGAGGATTAAATTTGAGTCAACTAAGTGAGAAGGAGATACCTAGGTCATCTACAACTCGGGAGGCTCCATTGAAGCAAAACTTATATTCTATTCTCTGTTCTTCATACCTTCACTTCCATTTTAAAAAATAATAAACTACGTTTATGGTTGCCAGAAAATGAATGATTTTCTTTTGATTATTTCTGATAATTCCTTACGCAATAGTTATTTTGTAATGAATGTTACTGCGTCAGCATATTTCTTAACTTATCTAAAACCCTCTGTCACAAATCCAACATTAATTGACACGTTACTAACGAAACACCAGTTATAGTTTTTCATGCACGTAGTTAAAGTTCATGAAAGAATACTGATCTTCGTGCATGTTTTTTCCTTGAATTTTAACTATTTAATTGATTAAAATTTTCTGCCAATATTTTTTTGATAAATAACTGTAATCATCTTTCGTTTCTGAGATTGCCATTCATTAGTTAACTAAAATATCGATATGCTGCCAATGCTTTGAGTTCTTTTACAAGACTCATTAGACTCTCAGTTCCACATAGATTATCAAAACAATTATAAGTCCCAGTTAACAATTGGTCTTATATCTCGAGTTTTGTTTTGTTTACTAAAAAAAAAAGAAATCCTACATGTGAAGAAGGGACTCTTGATTTTGTAAGGTAGTGAAATACAAGAAAATCGAAGGTTTGAACTCTTCTGACAATATCCTAATATTATTTAGCTTTAAAATTTAAATGTGAATGATTCAACATACATTTATATTATATAACGGATAAATGATATATATGCTGTATTTATTTATTTCCTATTTTGATATTCATACAATTGATACAAATCAAAGAATTTAATACCACCGAATGAAAGGAAGAGGAATATTATTCTTATTTAAAATCGGTAATATTCCTTTTACGCTTGCATAATTTATCCACCTTTTACCTTACTTGATTGACTCTGATAAATTACTCCACACGCATAAAGACGAATCCCACTAATTTTGTTACTACCTAAAACTGTAGTGCTTGGTCATTAAGACAGAATTTATATGCTTCTTCTATATCTCTGCTAGGAGATCAAATCTTTGCACTCTCAAAAAAAGAAGACTCATCATTCTCTCTTATATTCTCCTAAGCGTTGCACACCCAGCAATACGAGCCATACATTAACCTGTTCACAAGTTACTACTCTCCAAGCTACGTAAGTGTGATGTTTTTTTAAATAACATACTTCCTCCAAAAAACTAACCAACTCTACACCTATCATTTCCATTATTTGAAAGGTGAAACAATTCTACGGGATGGAAAACCTACCTCCTACGCCCCCAACGGATAGTGGAGGTAAAGCACATCGTCATTCTTCTCTATAAATATTACGTCTTCCTAATACGGCTTTCTCAATCGTTAAGTTATTCTTCAGAATCTATATCTATTGTTTTAAATTGAGATTAAAATCCTTACTCCAATAACTTCCATCATTATTTACATTTGCCTGATCCTAAGTTCAGAAAGATCCACTTCCCTAACCGTCTCCTCGCTGTCTAATTTATGTCTATCAGCAATCCTATTCAGTCTATCAAATTAAAGTAAAACATCACTTACTGCCAAATTTTTTTATATTAAATTTAAAATATATGGGAGACAGTAGCAGTTTAAATATATTATTAACAAGGGTAAAAAGTTATTTTTCATTTTTGAAAATATTAGAATAATTTATCTCATGCCTTTGAATATATAGCATTTAATAGATACTAAAACAACTATATATGAAACAGTTTTCTAATTCACCTCAATTAAATTTTAGAACTTTCATATATACACCGATCCATATAGATTAAATTTTAATTCTATAAAAAAAATTAAATATCAAATTTTGTTTACTATTACCAAAAAAAAAAATATGAATAAATATAATAAAGATATTATTAAAGTACATAATATACATTCAACTCTATAAATTAACATTAAATTTCACATTAACTTTTAAATGATTTATAAATATTAATAATTACGTATTTAAAAAAATATTAAATCACTTTTATATTATTGTTTGTACATTTACATAATAATATAGGTTGTAAGATGTATTTTTGATAAATCATTAGATGTATTTTTTACATAATAATATAGATTGTAAGAAGATGACTCTATCAGTTTATGCGTTTTTAGAAACCTAAACATTGCCAACAACATTTTATGTTTTTTTACAGTGGTGTCAAATTATTATGTAAAAAAAATTATGGTTTGAAATTCCACATATTTTGTAGACTAATTACTGTATTGTATAACTCATTTGATTCTAAAAAAAAACTAAGAAATGTTATAAACGAAGACAAAACTAAATATATAAATGATGGTTTCTTGCTACAGTAGTAAAGCCTATATATTAATATTTAATAGGCGGTGAAACTTCGAAACCGCCTTCCCACATGAATTAATTTTGGAGCTCTTTAACCACTACTTAATCTTTTTCTAAAATTAAAAAAAAGAAAATCCTCTTTCGCCTCTATGGGATAATTCAAAAAATTTCATTATTGTCTTTCGTTGTTGGGATATTACTCCAAGCAAAGTTTCAAGTTTGATTTTTAAGTCATTGCAACATTTAAAATCGCCGCCTTCTGCAGAAACATCAAAAAAAGTGGGACATAAGAGGAAACGTGGCCGTCCTCTCGGCTCGCACATGAAACCAAAAGGTATATCATATTTTTTGTCATTTATCTCCTTCCAATCTTTCCTATTTTTTTTCAACTTCTAATTATTTCTCTATTTCGTAGGCAATATTTGTACGTCAACCGTTATGCCAACGTTCAGAAATAAGTACTATGACTGTAAGTCATATTGTTAAGTCCAATTATATATATGTATATATTACTCTTTAAAAAAATTTCTAATCAAATGGTTTACATCTATTTTCTGGGAAAAATGAAGGCGGCTGTGATGGTTGCGACACTTATGGTATGATATTTATCGCTTTTCAATCAATTCGCTAATTTAACTATCAAATCCTTATAACATATTTACTTGACCTTAACAATATGTCCAAATATTATTATAGTGAGAACCAAAAATGCACGTAATTTGCGAAGAGCCATCATACTATCAAAGAGAGTAACAGTTCGACTACAAGGTAATAACAAGTCTTTTTAATCACACCTCATATATATACAACTGCTAACAACTCCTTTAATTATAATCTTAAACAGGTGCAGGAGCTGGCAGAGCTAGCCGAGACAAAAAAAAAGGTACATAAAGTTAGTTCTAATTATTTATTTGGCTATAACTTTAAAATTTTTGTATTTATTTAGATTAGTATGTGAAAATAAAAAATAGGGTGCACAATAGTTAATGATTCAGTATCTACTTATAGTTAGTTTATATTACAAACTTCATTTTCGATGAGGTTTTATATTTTATAACCTAATATAAAATATTGTGTAAGAAAATATAGGAAGGATCAACTATATAATAATGAAATTTAAACATTTACTTATTCAGATATAGGGTCTTCATCTAAAGAAGACGTGAACCCAATGGTCGAATGTTCCAAATGTGGGGCCCTGGTGTGGACTTCGGAAAGCACCGGGACAGACTTTAGAAGTGGTGAACTCATGTTCACCATTTGTTGCAACCAAGGACAAATTAGACTCCCACCAATAAAGCAACCGCCACCTGTGTTAGACGATCTTCTCAAGCATCGCTGGTTTCGTAATGCCATTCGAATTTACAATGCTGTATTGGCTTTCACTTCAATTGGAGCGAAGCTGGATTACAGTGTGGTATATGGTCCAGGTCCTTTCACTTTCCGTATCCAGGGTCAGACACACCACCGTATTGGGTCGCTTCTTCCCTCAAAGGGTCGCCCGCCTAAATACCTCCAACTATACATCTTTGACACAAACAATGAAGTTAGTAATCGGTTAAAGGCGATGGGCCAGACTTCCCCAGAAGGGGCTCTTGATGAGACAACCGTCAAATCCTTAATTGACATGATGGACGAGCATAATTGCCTTGCAAGGTTTTTCCGCCGTGCACGTGATTACCATGAAGCAAATTTCGGAAAGGATTTCACTATCAAGCTTCTCCCAGATAAAGGAAAAAGGAAAGAATATGATCTCCCTACAACAGATGAAGTGGCGGGCATAATAGTTGGAGATATGTCATCAACAGTTGGACATAGAGATATTGTGGTCCAGTTTCAGTCTGAAACATTGCATCAGTTACGCGATGATCACCCTTTGTACATGAGCCTACAATATCCTCTTCTATTCCCGTATGGCGAATACGGTTTTCAGCCAGAAATACCATTGCATCTTGAGAAAGGAAGCTCAAGAACAAGGCAATACCTAACAATTCGTCAGTATTATGCTTACCAAATACATACACGTCTGAAAGAAGGAATGACGTTAATAAAAGGTGGTAGACTACTGCATCAATATGTCGTGGATATATATACGGCAATTGAAGAAGATCGACTAAGGTGGGCGAGGAACAATCAAGATGTACTTAGGGCTGACCTTTATAATAACATCGTCGATGCTGTAGGGAATGGTGATACTGATGCAAAATCAATAGGCCAAAGGTTCATACTTCCGTCATCTTTCACTGGTGGACCCCGTTATTTAATAGAGAAATATCATGATGCAATGGCTATTTGTAGAGAATTTGGTAATCCAGATCTGTTTATTACCATGACTGCGAACCCTAATTGGAAAGAAATTAAAGAGCATCTTGCAGCATACGGAGGAGATTCCCCAAATGATAGACCAGACATAGAATGTCGAGTCTTTAAAATGAAATTGGATGAGCTACTCGAAGACTTCAAAAAGGGTACATTCTTCAAGCCGTATACAGCAGGTAAACAATTAAATACACACTTTCCTTGAAATACATCTATTTCGCTAACTAAAAACTTCATCTTCTCTACAGCTCTACATAGGATTGAGTTTCAAAAGAGAGGTCTTCCGCACGCACACATCCTTTTGTGGTTTGGGAACACTACCAGGACACCAAGTGCAGACGAGGTTGATAAAATTATTTCAGCAGAACTGCCTAATAAAGAAAGCGATCCAGAAGCCTTTAATTTAGTCTCAAAGCACATGATGCATGGCCCATGTGGGGTTATTAAGCCGAGGTCTCCATGTATGGAAAATAATTTGTGCACAAAAAGGTTCCCTCGCCCTTACAATGACTACACATCAATCGACCAATCTGGGTACGTATTATATCGTCGGCGCAGAGATGAGAACGCTTCTGTGTTAAAGGATGGTGTACTGCTGAACAACACTTTCGTTATACCGCACAACATTGAGCTACTGAAAAAGTATGAAGCTCATATTAATGTTGAGTGGTGTAATAGAACAAGTGCGGTGAAGTATCTATTCAAATATATCACCAAGGACGTCGACAAAGCAAGCGTTGTTATTGAGAAAGGGAGTTCTTCTGTTACATCTGATAAACCGGAAGATTCTGTCAAGAAACAACGAAATGAGATCCAAGATTACGTAGAAGGTCGTTACCTATCAGCGTGCGAATCAATGTGGCGTATTTTCGCGTTTCAGATTCATAAACGAAAGCCTTCGGTCCAGAAGCTTATTATTCATTTGGAAGGTGAACATAGTATCACTGTTAAGGAAAAAGATGATCTAGGCCGCGTGTTACGGAAACCAGGGATAGAGAAGACAATGTTCACAGAATGGATGGTTTTATGCCAAACGTCTGAATTTGCAAGAACATTAACATATGTGCAAATTCCAGAATATTTTGTGTGGGACAATGCCACAAAAGTATGGTCTGAACGTAAGAGAGGGAGATGCATTGGGAGAGTTGTAACCATTCATCCATCATCAGGAGATCGTTACTACCTTCGGATTCTCATAAATAAGATTAAGGGTCCTAGAAGCTATGTCGAGCTCAAGACATATAATGATGTTACATATCCAGACTACAAATCTGTATGCGCCGCAAGAGGTTTTCTTGACAACGATATTGAATGGCACGAAACAATGGCTGAGTCTGCATCATTTGCTGCACCCTACCAACTTCGCGATATGTTCGTCACATTCTTAATCTACTGCAGCGTTGCAAGTCCTAAAGATCTTTGGGAAGGTTGTTGGAAATCAATGAGCGAAGATATACTTTACAAGAAACAAACAACGTTTGCGCACACTAACCTTCAGTTAGATGATTCACAACTTCAACAATATACATTGATTGAAGTGGAAAAGCTTATGCGGACTCATGAACGTTCATTGAATGATTTTTCTGGGATGCCGAAGATTAATCCTGACTTGCTCAAACAACTAGGGAATAGTCTGTATAACCAGGAGCTGGACTACAATGTTGCAGAGGAAACAATGAAGCACGACAGACAATTCAACCAGCTAAACGTAAATCAACGTGCAGTTTATGAAGCAGTTATAAATTCGGTTGAAACCGGTGAAGGGAAGCTTTTCTTCGTCAACGGCGCGGGAGGGACGGGAAAGACTTTCCTGTACCAAACTATTATTTCTCGACTCAGATCAAGGAAGCAAATAGTGCTACCCGTTGCTTCTTCGGGCATAGCTGCACTGCTTCTACCGAACGGTCGCACAGCGCATTCCCGCTTCAATATTCCTCTTAAACTTACCGAAGAATCATTTTGCAGGATCACTCCTGGGACGATGTTGGCCGAATTGATACACAAGACAGATCTCATAATCTGGGATGAAGCACCTATGACACATAAGCATGCGTTCGAAGCACTGGACAGAACACTGAAGGATATTATGTCTAAAATTAACCCAGACGCGCAGAACAAAACTTTTGGGGGTAAGACAGTGTTGCTTGGTGGTGATTTTAGACAAATTCTCCCAGTTATCCCACATGGAAGTAGGGCTGAAACTATCTTGGCTACAATAAGTCACTCATATCTATGAGAAAGCTGCCATAAGTTCACTCTCGAAACAAATATGCGAGTCAATTCAGATGAAAAAGAGTTCTCTGACTGGGTGCTACAGGTTGGGGAGGGTAACGCCCCCACAGGAGGTATAGATGAATATGATGAACACCAGGCCCAGATGATTGTTATTGACAAATCATTAGTTGAGGAAATAAGTGACAACCCCCTGAAACAAGTAGTGGAAAGTACGTATGGCCAGTTGAACGATCTGGAACCATTCCACAGCTACAGCACCAATAGAGCTATACTCACTCCAAGGAACGAGACAGTTGATGAAATCAATGCTTTCACTATTTCCCACACAGCTGGAGTCTCACGAGAGTATCTTAGCTCAGACAGCTTTGAGATATCAGAAACGCATTCTAACCAGAATGAAACGTTGTATGCAGTTGAGTATTTGAATACTTTGGAATTCCCTGGTTTGCCTTCTCATAAGCTAACCCTCAAAGTAGGGGCCCCTATTATGCTTCTAAGGAACATTAACCAGAAAGGAGGCTTATGCAATGGAACCAGATTAATCATCACTTATTTAGGCCATCGAGTACTAGAAGCAGAAATTATTACCGGCTCACACATAGGGAAGAGGGTTCTGATTCCTCGAATTGTCCTCCTCCAACCAGATACCAATCTTCCTTTTACTTTGCGAAGGCGTCAATTCCCTATCAGGCTATGTTATGCTATGACAGTGAACAAAAGTCAAGGACAAAGCTTAAAAGAGGTTCTTCTATATCTGCCAAAACCGGTTTTCACTCATGGTCAACTTTATGTGGCTTTCTCACGTGTTACATCAAAAACCGGACTAAAGGTCATTCAAGGGAGGGATTTACATCCTCTCAAATTGAAGAACATCGTATACAAAGAAATTTTCAACGCTCTGACATCCTACGAAGGTATGAAAACATTTAACTTTCATATATATAAAAAAAATTTATTAATTTTCCATATGTACTACTTCTAGATGACGAGGAAAATATTATAACGCCTCCTCTCCAAGCCTCTTCAACAACTCCAACTTAACAACCATCAGTAAGTATATTCCTACTATATATCATAACATTCAAACATATATTATTCAAACATATATTATGTATACTAATAACTGATTTTATTAATTTTTCCAACATTCCAGGGTGTATTGACGAGGGCATTGAAATTTCTCCACCGCTACTTCTCTTTGTTTTTTCTATGGCAACCTTCTACATCTACTTTTTTAAAATTCTCGAACAATGTTGTGCACAATAGACAATTTCAAAACAACCACTTTGCTATCTCCATCACAAAACCATTCTCACAAACCAATTGGAAAATAATAAGTTGTTATCCGCGCGTAGCGCGGAGATGATCACTAGTTAATTTAATTTGAGCTGGTATTTGATTAAAAAGCCGGTTAATAAAAACACAAGCAAACTAATTGTGAACCACAAGTTAACAAGAAATAGAATTTGTAATACATCGAACTAAACTAAAAACTTTCCGATAACTGAACACAGAACACCAAATTTCATTCTCTGAAACACAAGCAAACAAAATTGAAGCACAAGATAGCAAGAAAATCCTAAGGAATCTGTCCAAATACTAAATTTTGCACAATTAATATGTCGATTTATGTCACAGGTTTACAACAAAATATATCAAAAGGGTAAATCTTCAACAAAATGAACAAAGAAACATAAAGATAAACTCTTTTCATGAATTAAGTCAAGAGACGAAACTGAAAAAAAAAATCAGAAACAAAAAGAAATTCATAGGTCTCACAAAGAAACTCAAATTACACATATACGTCAGAAAAAGAAAGAGGTAAAGAAACCCAGAGAACCTACTAACTACCAAGGCTCATGCTTGTAGATATCAACAACCCCAATTGCATTGAGGCTTACAATATTACCCATAACCTTTCTCTTCAGGTAATAGCTCATGAGTTCCTCGGTAGTTGGATGAAATCGAAACCAGAAGCAAGTAAAGACGCTGTCACAAAAGTTGTTGGTCAGACGCAGAAGGCGGTGAGGACTCAACAGCCATAGATTCACGACCCATTAAAGTAAAGACTGTACTACTTTTTCGTGTTTTTCATTTCTCTAAAGTTCAGTAGATGAACACTCAAAAAGTTGCTTCCGACTAGGATAGATGAGAAATGATTGTTGAGAAGCAATAACAGGAAAGATTACGATTTCAAATTTCGAAAATTTTGATTGAAAAACCGAATTTCTCTTTAATATAACATCTGACATAAAAAGATATGAATAAGTATAAGATCTTAGTGAATAAACCGAGTTTATCCTAAGGAATCTGTCCAGATACTAAATTTTGCACAATTAATATGTCGATTTATGTCACAGGTTTACAACAAAATATAGCAAAGGGGTAAATCTTCAACAAAATGAACAAAGAAACATAAAGATAAACTCTTTTCATGAATTAAGTCAAGAGACGAAACTGGAAAAAAAAACAAATCAGAAACAAAAAGAAATTCATAGGTCTCACAAAGAAACTCAAATTACACATATACGTCAGAAAAAGAAAGAGGTAAAGAAACCCAGAGAACCTACTAAGTACCAAGGCTCATGCTTGTAGATATCAACAACCCCAATTGCATTGAGGCTTACAATATTACCCATAACCTTTCTCTTCAGGTAATAGCTCATGAGTTCCTCGGTAGTTGGATGAAATCGAAACCAGAAGCAAGTAAAGACGCTGTCACAAAAGTTGTTGGTCAGACGCAGAAGGCGGTGAGGACTCAACAGCCATAGATTCACGACCCATTAAAGTAAAGACTGTACTAGTTTTTTGTGTGTTTTCTTTCCTCTAAAAGTTCAGTAGATGAACACTCAAAAAGTTGCTTCCAACTAGGATAGATGAGAAATGATTGTTGAGAAGCAATAACAGGAAAGATTACGATTTCAAATTTTGAAAATTTTGATTGAAAAACCGAATTTCTCTTTAATTTTTCATCTGACATAAAAAGATATGAATAAGTATAAGATCTTTGTGAATCTCTCTATAAGATTTTGCCTAGTATTCTACTTTGTCTCTGTTGCTTATCGTGTAGGAGCATCAGAGTCATATTCGACTTTGTACAATAAGCAAATGGTAGTTTCTGGTATATTGCTAAATAGCAGGTAATATGTTGGTAGGAGACCAAATTTCCCTATATTTTTTTATGGCAATTGACTCTTTTGCTGCTGCTCATCAGATTGTCTTTATTTTTCGTGGGTAGGTTGTGGAGATTGTTGATAGGTGTGAAAACGATTGCATTCCTGCACCTGCTAGGAGTCTAGGACTAACAAAGTTGCATTTATTCAAGGAGCTTCCAAAATGGTTTATAAGATTCATCCTACTTATCATCCATGTATACATTGAAATCCTTGCTTCCAAAATGGTTCTTTCGGTGAGAGCTGATACTCCAAACATCTATTACTTTGCTCTTGTTCTAAACAAGTTAAAACTATATTACTTTTGTTCCCAACCAACAAAAAAAAATATTGAGCTTGTTGAAACCAAAACTCAGAGCACCCGGAGCAGAATATTGGAGAGATACTGGCCTTGAGGGTACGATGGGTCGAGTGGGTGATCAGACGCAGCTCCTGCCTCCCTAACCACTGTGATCTTCCTTCCCGCCATTGCTGCAGCGCTCTGAAGAATGCCCAAGAACTTTCCGCTCTGTGTCATCGCACCTGAACATGAGCATGTCATCAACATACCTCCACTACTTGTCAATCTCATTGCCAAAGAGTTGAGATTTCTGTACATTCCTGCCGCGTTATGTAAAACCTAGCATTCACAACCTCAATTATTCCTGTAAATCCAGTGACAAGAGAAAGAAGAAGAAAAAACAAGTCCTAGCCACCTTTTTCCTTGGAGCTAGCTTAGGAGGGTCTAGGATGATCATGTCCCATGTCTCTTCCCTTGACAGAACGCCCTTCATGAATTCTGTAGAATCTTGTTTGAAGAAAACAACCTTCCCTGGATCCATATGGTTGAGGATTAAATTCTCTCTAGCGAGCTCCAAAGCAGGTAAAGATGAATCAATTCCTGAGAAAGTGTTTTTGATCAGACAAAAGGTAGATGGATCGAGGAGGAATAAATAGAGAAATAAAAAAAAAAATGTACCGAGGACACTGGTAGCACCTCCTTTGGCAGCATTTAGTGCGAACCCACCACTATAGCAGCACAGATCAAGAACTCTTTTGCCAGCAGAGATGGTTGATATGAAGTGACGGTTTTCGCGTTGATCTGTGTAGAACCCTGTCTTCTGTCCCTCTAGCGAGATTGCGTAAGAGATACCATTTTCCACGACCTGGGGGAATAAGAAAGAACATCTGTAATGATTGTTTCATCCATATAGATAGCCAAGGCAAGCAAAGACCATTGATCTGTCGGGGAGAGGAGCAGATGATAATTGTGTTTGTTTCAAACACGAGATATCAAACCCATCTTCTTTGAGAACATCAAGAGACGGTCTCCAGTTGATGTGATTAATTCCATGGATTGATCTCAAGCAAGCCTCCACGTGATTCCTGTACTTTTCAAGCCAAGCAGCGGAGGATGCAACCACAGCTATATCTCCAAACACATCGACAATCAATCCAGACAATCTGCAGACAAGCAAACAGATGGATGTTAGATAGGAGTGAAGATGAGAAACCGACGAGCAGAGTTTTGTACCTATCTCCCTCACTGTTCACAAGACGATAAGCATTGGTATTTGGCGAGGGGAGTCCCAAATTATTCCGCAACTGAACTGCTTGAGTGATTCTAGTTTGGAGAAGCTTCTCAATGTTGAGTGCACAAGAAGGATCTCTGCCGCCAAGAAGACCAATATGAAAAAGAAGAAGCAAAACAAATTGATTCCATAAAAAGAAAGAAAGAAAGAAAGAAACCTGGTGGATTCGTGTTGAAGCTGCATAAGGCGAACACAAAACATAGAAACGGAGTTATACAAACCCCAACCAATGGGATTCTCGGTGCCATCTGCCACAATGACAACATCTCCGGTCTGTGGAGGTGGCTTTCCAATGATCCTGTCTACGGCTCCACTGTACACCATTGGGCTTCCGTCTTTGAAGAGCTGTGTCTTGCCCTTTTTTAGAACCACCTTAGCAACACCTGAAGAGCCAGAGAGGGGCGGAGCAGCTTGAGGGCGAGAAGAAGAAGAAGAAGAAGCAATTCGGTGGTGAAGGGAGAGGAGGCGGGAGGGAAGGTGGAGCACACCCACGGTCACCATTGCCAAATTCCTCGACATTTCTCTCTGGTCCTCGTGGATAGGCTGCTTTTTACACATCACCCGCTAGTGGGCTCTCTTGTTGGGCTGGGTTTCTTCATAATCTTCACTTCTCGCTTCTCTCTCTAGTTAATACTAGGGGTTTACCGGCGCTACACACCATTTTTTTTAATATTATTTTATTTATTTTATTACATAATTTAATTATATACTTTGGTTGTTATCATGGATTTTTTTATATATATAAATTTAGAAAAAAAATTATGGTATTTTTGTAAATAAATTATTTATCGAAGACATAAAAATATATATTAATTTGATTAGCCTGTCAGCACAAACTCAAGCTCTTTACTATTTTTTTGAGAAATGTTGTGCCCTGATTGGTGTTGTTGTACTGATGATGCAGATGGCGCAACAACGGCATTTGGTGAGAAGCTTCGGGAACAAGTAGAGGAAAGGCTAGACTTTTATAACAAAGGTGATGTTGAATAAGCTTGGAATAATTTAAATAGTTCCTAATGAGATTAGGATTAGAAGGTTTAGAAGTTATCTATATCCTAATGAGTTTAGGAATATATAAGTGATATATATAGTTATGCAAGTTGTGGCATAACATAGAGTTGTTGTGATCTTTAGTTTTGAGCATAGTTTTTCTAAAGAAATAAGAAGATTGAGTTTGAGTTATTGAGTTTGTGATCGTTGAGTTACGATCATACATTATTTGATTTCAATAATTGGTATCAGAGCATAATAATTGAAATCAAATACGTGAGATGGGGGATTTGACTGTGACAACCAATAAACCAAAGGAGAGTGGTTCCTCAACGATTCAGTGTCCAATGCTTACCACTACCAACTATACAGTTTGGAGTATACGTATGCAAGTAGCGCTTAAGGTGCACAAGGTTTGGGAGACGATAGAACCAGGAGGTAATGATGGAGATAAGAGCGATATGGCTCGAGCACTCCTCTTTCAATCGATTCCCGAAACCTTAATTCTACAGGTTGGTAACCTCGACACTGCAAAAGAAGTATGGGAGGCGATAAAGGCTCGACATGTTGGCGCAGACAGGGTTCGAGAGGCAAGGCTGCAGACATTAATGGATGATTTTAACAGGATGAAGATGAAAGACACAGATACCATAGATGAGTTCTCTGGTAAGCTTGCGGAAATCTCATCAAAATCTGCAGCTTTAGGAGAAGTTCTTGAAGAGCCAAAGCTTGTGAAAAAGTTTCTAAACAGTCTCCCAAGGAAGAAATATATACACATCATAGCTGCACTTGAACAAGTCCTTAACCTAAACACAACGAGCTTCGAGGATATTGTTGGTAGGTTAAAGGCTTATGAAGAACGTATTAAAGACGAGGATCAACATGAGGATCAAGGAAAGCTTATGTATGCTAACTCCGATTCACAAAGTCAGCAAGAAAGTTATGGTAGAGGCAGAGGAGGACGATTTAATCATAGAGGACGAAGCAGAGGACGTTACAATGGTCGTAATGATTGGAGACAAGGAAACGACTGGAGACAAGGGAGAGATGCATCACGTGTAGTATGCTTTCGTTGTGATAAAACTGGACACTATGTCTACAATTGTCCAGATCGTCTTCTTAAACTCCAAGAGGCACAAGAAAACGAGAATGACAGTACACACGAGGCAGAGGAGTTGATGATGCATGAGGTGGTTTATTTAAATGAAGAAAAAATCGTACCAAGCAAATTTGAGACACAGTCAGGAGTTGATAATGTGTGGTACTTAGACAATGGAGCAAGCAACCATATGACGGGAAATCATGGTTACTTCACACAAATCAATGAGAAGATTACAGGCAAGGTGCGTTTTGGTGATGATTCAAGAATCGACATAAAAGGAAAGGGTTCAATCTTATTCATTACTAAAAACGGAAAACGAAAATTCTTAGCCGATGTGTACTATATCCCAGAGCTGAGGAGTAACATCATCAGTCTAGGACAAGCTACAGAGTCAGGATGTTGTGTTGAGATGAAAGAAGATTGGCTGACACTTTATGACCGAGAAGGAAACCTGTTAGTTAAATCAATAAGGTCAAAGAACCGACTGTATAAAGTCACCATGGAAGTAGAAAATACGAGGTGTCTTCAACTTGAAAGAATAAGTGATTCAAGTCTATGGCATACGAGACTTGGACATGTTGGCATGGATGCTTTGAAAGCAATGTCGAATAAAGACATGATCACAGGAATACCTAAGATGACTATGGTAAAAGAAACATGTCCTTCTTGTCTCATGGGAAAACAAACGAGAGCTTCTTTTCCAAAGGCTACTACTTACCGTGCAACACAGATTCTCGAGCTTCTTCATGCTGATCTCTGCGGCCCAATATCACCAGCAACAGCCGGAGGAAACAGATATATTTTTGTTTTGATTGATGATCACTCGAGGTACATGTGGTCGATATTGTTAAAGGAAAAGAGCGAAGCCTATGAACGTTTTAAGACATTTACACGGATGGTTGAGCACGAAACTGGAGCCTCTATTAAAACGTTACGCACAGACAGGGGAGGAGAGTTTACCTCTCAAGAGTTTCGAGAGTTTTGTGAGAACCATGGGATCCAACGTCACTTAACTGCACCCTATTCTCCACAGCAAAACGGAGTTGTTGAAAGGAGAAATCGAACGCTATTGGAGATGACCCGAAGTATCATGAAGCACATGAAAGTGCCAAATTATTTATGGGGTGAGGCAGTGAGACACTCAACTTATGTGATCAACAGGATCGCCACACGAACTTTGAAGACACAGTGTCCATACGAATGCTTTAAGAAGAAGAAGCCTAATGTAGGACACATACGGGTCTTTGGCTGTGTATGTTATGCAAAGCGTGAGACTCCACATCTCAAGAAGCTTGATGATCGAGCTAGAGAACTGGTACACCTTGGGACTGAACCTGGATCAAAGGCCTATCGCCTATATGATCCAAGCAATCGTAAAATAGTAGTTAGCAGGGATGTGATTTTTATTGAAGAGAAAAGTTGGAATTGGAACGGTATTGGAAGAGAGACGCATGATGACTCTGTTATCACATTCCCTGTCTTTGATAACGAAGGAGAAGAGATAATACACGATAAAGATGAAGACAAAACCAGTGAGGGTGAAGCCATAGACGAAACCGAAACAGAGGATCTTGAGACAGAGCCTCAACAAACCCTGAGAAGATCAGAGAGAACAAGTACAAGACCCAAGTACCTAGATGATTATGTACTAATGTCGGAAGTACTTGAAACCGAAAGGATCCTTCTTCTAATCAACGAAGAACCTTGGGATTGGCATGAAGCAAAAGGCGAGAAAGCTTGGAGAGACGCCTGCGAAGAAGAAATAACGTCAATAAAGAAGAACAAAACATGGACACTTGTTGATCTACCTGCTGGTTGCAAAGCAATTGGACTGAAGTGGGTTTTTAAATTAAAACGTAATGCAGATGGGAGCATAAATAAGTTCAAAGCTAGACTCGTAGCGAAAGGTTATGTGCAAAGAGAAGGCATAGACTTCCAAGAAGTATTCGCCCCTGTTGCAAGAATCGAAACAGTCCGTGTAATCATCGCCTTAGCTGCCTCAAGTGGCTGGGAAGTTCATCATCTTGATGTAAAGACAGCGTTTCTACACGGAGATTTGAATGAAGAAGTGTACGTATCACAACCTGATGGATTCAAAGTTAAAGGTAGCGAAGATAAAGTATATCGATTGCACAAAGCTCTTTATGGTCTAAGACAAGCACCGAGGGCTTGGAACATCAAATTGAAATCGATTCTTAAGGAGCTGCACTTTGTAAAGTGCTCTAAAGAGCCGTCTTTGTTCAGGAAGCAGACGAGAGGACAACACCTACTAGTAGCGGTCTATGTAGATGACCTTCTAGTTACGGGATCAAATCTGGATGTTATAATAGAGTTTAAAACCGAGATGGCAACCAAATTCGAGATGAGTGATCTCGGACGTCTCACTTATTACCTTGGAATTCAAGTAACACAGTCCGAGGAAGGTATAGCTTTGAAACAAGAAAGATATGCGGTAAAGATCCTAGAGGAAGCAGGGATGAGTGAATGCAATGCATCACATATACCAATGGAACCTGGGTTGAAACTTTCTAAGTCGATAGAGGAGAAGGACGTTAGCGAGAAGGAGTTTAGAAGAAACATTGGATGCCTTCGGTATCTGATTCATACTCGCCCGGATCTTGCATACTGTGTGGGAGTTCTCAGTCGTTATATGCATGAACCTAAAGCCTCCCACGCAGCAGCATTGAAACAAATACTTCGGTACATAAGAGGTACCAGCTCACTCGGGTTGATGTATAGGAGAGAAAGCAAGAAAGGACTTGTGGGGTATAGTGATAGTAGCTATAACGTAGATCCAGACGACGGTAGAAGCACAACGGGACACATCTTTTATCTTAACGAATGCCCAGTGTCTTGGTGCTCGACTAAGCAAGAGACTGTTGCTCTTTCGTCCTGCGAGGCGGAGTTTATGGCGGCGACAGAGACAGCTAAGCAAGCCATCTGGCTTCAAGAACTTCTTGAAGAAATCGTGGATGATATCAAGAAGGCAGTGATACGAATTGACAATAAATCTGCAATTGCATTAACAAAGAACCCGGTATTTCATGGAAGAAGCAAACACATACACAAGAGGTTTCATTTTATACGGGAATGTGTTGAAGATGGTTTAGTGGACGTGGAGCATGTGGCTGGAAAGGAGCAAAAGGCTGATATACTAACTAAAGCACTTGGGAGAGTTAAGTTCAAAGAGATGAGAGATCTCATGGGGGTTCAAGATATGAAGAAAAGTGATTACAAGCTTATGGGGGAGAATGTTGAATAAGCTTGGAATAATTTAAATAGTTCCTAATGAGATTAGGATTAGAAGGTTTAGAAGTTATCTATATCCTAATGAGTTTAGGAATATATAAGTGATATATATAGTTATGCAAGTTGTGGCATAACATAGAGTTGTTGTGATCTTTAGTTTTGAGCATAGTTTTTCTAAAGAAATAAGAAGATTGAGTTTGANGTGTTGTTGTACTGATGATGCAGATGGCGCAACAACGGCATTTGGTGAGAAGCTTCGGGAACAAGTAGAGGAAAGGCTAGACTTTTATAACAAAGGTGTTGCTCCACGTAAGAACGTGGATGTAATGAAGGAGGTGATAGAGAATCTCCAAAACAAAGGTATTTCGTTGAAAAGATAGATTTGTGCAAAGAGTAAGAGTTTAATCGGGTGATCTTTCTTTATATGAGGAAAACAAGGAGACAGTGGCGGCCTCAACAAAAAAAAAGCAAGAAGAAAAAGGCAAAGGATGAAGAGGAGGCCATCGGTGAGAAGAAGTCAGAGAAAAAGAAGAGGAAGAAGGAAACATCAGATGAGAATGAGAAATCAGAGAAGAAAAATAAAAAGAAGAGTAAAGAGGAGACGGATGGTGATGATGGTCACAACAAGAAGAAGTCGAAGAAGAAAAAGGCGAAGAGCAACGAATAGGGAGAGACCCTGTATTCTTTTCTTTTTCGCTTAATATTTTTTTGTTGTGTTTGTTTTTCCTAGTATTTACGATGTTACTCGGGAAATCTATTGTGTGTTTTTAGCAATGTTTTTGGTCAAAACACGATTTTGTCATCCGAATTATAGAGAGAGTTCTTACTCTCCCCATGTAGCATGTAGGTTCCACTCAAAATATGAAAAAAAAAATCAATTTTTCATATTAGAATAATGGGCTAAATGGACTTTCAATATAGAGCAATAGGCTAAAATGTCATCTTTCGATATTAAAGTTATGGGTTGCGTTACTGGATGGGCCTTTGTTAGTAAAAAAAAGTCATTTAGTTCTTATGTACTTTCACAGTTTCAGTTGGTCCATTTGTGAAATGTGTAGACAGTTTTTAAAATTGGTGGAGTCCGCATTCAGTCTATTCATGTCATCAAATTAATTGAGGCCAATAATTTTTCTCGAAATCTAAATGCTTTCACTTCAGCTTCTTAGTTAAAATTGTTACCATAATTCATTTCTTTTTCTTAAATCAGTGTTCTTTGTCAATAAATGTCAAGAAAATCCTTTCAAATTCAAAATCTACATAGATATCTATTCGGTAAAAATCTGCAATATCCTCCTCAGTTGTATGTACCGCCATGAATTACCGCATCAACCAACGGTGTAGCCCCCCCCCCCCCCCCCCCCCCCCCCCTCCACGTAGATCTTGATGCTGGTAACTACACCCGACTTCATGTTCACTCTTTGCTCTGATTCACACTTGACCAAAAACTAGAAAACCTTCGTTGGAGTTTACCTCTTCTCTTCCGCCGATGTATTGTCTCAATCAGGTTATGTACTGATCTGCTGCTCTTCATCTTTATCCTCGAATAATGGTTCAACTCCAGAGTCCTTGAACGAGAGTTGTTGTTAATCTTCAGTTACTAAGCTTTACGTCCACCAGGTGTCGTGAAAATGGTCAATGAAGACACTTTTTGGCTATAGGGTTTAAGATATAATTAAAACATATTGCAAAATTTAAATTTTTATTCGTTGAAGTTAATCTTAACCCATCTTGGAACTTTGGTTGTGTTTATTAAATTGTGATTTTCAGTGGCTTAAAGGGGACAATCATCTTTCTTGGAATGCCTTCCTTCGATGGAACATCCAAGCCACCGCTTAAATGGAGAGGGTTTTGCTTAAAGTCAGTGGAGCAGCTCTTACTGGGAGACGAGGAGCATAATATCAATCTAAAGTTTCAGATTTTTTTGTTCTCTATTTCCTTCTTCACATGTCTAAACATGTTTCTCGCTACTCTAATTAGGGTATTATGGCGATTGCAAGAGGGGTTTCAGCAGAGAATCGGCTTGGCAATAAGGTTATTCTCAGAGACATTTTTGATCTTACTGTGATTGGTAAATGTAACCATGGATTAATGAGTTATAAGTAGCTAGGTATTATGCTGATCTCTTTCCCAGACATGTAGATTGAGAAAGTATGATTAAAATGGAATGCTAAGTACAATAATAATTATGTTCTCAATTTGTATATATATTGGGTTTGTTCCATATAATCCTTCCTTCTTAAAAACAACAATGCTCTGACACAATATGTCTTAACGTCTGACCTTTGATTTTGATCGATTTTGCAATCACAAACTTTAAAAAGCTTATTTGCACACCAGTTATAAGCAATCATTGATTGATTCTTTGGTAACGCCAAAGTAAAGCTCACAAGTGTAACATACGTGAAGGACTATGTGTCTGGTCATGGCATTACATGGTCATGTATGATGTCTTATTCTTCTTATCTTTTACAACAGGTTGTGATTGTTGTTGGAGGAGGAAATATCTATCGTGGATCTACTGCAGTGGCCTTGACCGTTTCTCTGCTGATTATATCGGTTATCAAAATCATTCTTGACTTTCTAATGCTAGATGAATGTGTTTTTTCATAGAGTTTTACCAGTGGTGATCATATGAATTTTGGGTGCATCTCTTAGAAATCGGGTGCTCATCTTCTAGATTATACATCATTTATTTCATTCCAATAGACATACTATATATCTTATCTTTGTTTTGTGATTTTAATCATGTAAGTTTTGGTTCAAATTGATGATTTATACACTCAGCAAGTCATATTTTAGTTCTATAATACTTATTTTATGTGGCTTAATTAACATTATTATAATTGTCTTGTGTAATTTATCTTGCTAATAATTTGGTTAATATTATAATCAGTTTAACTTTTTTTTTAAAAGTCCTGTAAAAAAAGTTAGGTGAAAGGGAGTGTTTTTGTTTTAATAAGAGAGATTTGATTTCAATTTATACCATTTTATTTATATATAATAATTAATTTAATATGAAAGTTTATTTAAATTGAAATATATATATATACTTTTTTATGAAAATATAAATATAACAACTCATTAATTTAATTTATTTGATATTGATTGAAATTATTTTGTAGTATCTAAATCTGTAAAAATAAGTTATATTTATTTTTGATTATTCATAAATTCTTTGAATGTTTTAGTTAATTATAATATTTTATAATATTTAGACATAAGATTAATTATTTTGTTTTTGAAAAACATAGATAATACTATAATATTGTTTCTACAGTTACTTTATAATATATGCGTGTATTTAATTTAAAATTGTATATAAAGTTGGGTCCAAGGGAATGTTTTGTATTTTAACAAGACAGATTGAAAAATATACACAAATAAATGATTGGTCAAAAAAAAATAGTAGACAAAGATTAAAAAAAATTGTGATAGATAAAATATTTGAACCACTAGGCCATATACTAAAAGATGTAAAACAAGTGAGATATAAATAAGTTAATGCACCAAAGGAATATTAGTATGAAATTGAATATGAAAATATATAATGTCATGTGGCAGATGCAACTAGTTCAAGTTTTTTATCAGTGTGGTAATATAAAAACTTGAATTTATGATCCACTGAAAAATGATAATCCCTAAAAGATAAAATCTATAAAGATTGATGATATCAAAATTACATTTCCAAAAACTCTAGATCTTCGATCGAATTAAAATAAATTCGTTTTCATGGGATATATTAAAATTATATATATATATATATATATGGTCCTGAAGTACAATTGTTAAATTGTTATTTGAGAAACTAACTAATATTTTGTGATTGAAATATATGATTTCATATAACAATAAAAACAGTCATAACATTAATTTTTATAATAAGATCATAAATAACTCGTATGTACAAAACGAATGATTAGATAATTATATGTAAAGTGATTCGTTTGAAGTCTATGTAGACCAGGACATTACTTTATGTGTCAAGAAACAATTATAGACCAGAAGTCTCAAAACCCTTGGATATTATTAGAAATCAAAAGAGTTTAGTTTTATATGATCAATTCTCTAAGAAAATATATTTGATTGGAATATATATCCTGAAGAAATTGTTTACGGAGGAAGAAATATAAAAATTTGTGTTGTTGTATTTTTTCCCCTTGTCATGGTTATCCCATATGATTTTTCTTTGACAAAGTTTTATTGAGACAATAAGGAACACACAAATGATAGACATCCAAGAGAAATATTATAATTTCAAAGATAAAAGTCTATCATTCATTTATACTCTTTGAAATCAAGAGAAACTAAGAAAAACATCAAATCATATAAATACTCATGCATTATAGAAGAACGACGATTTTTGTATCCTACAAATTTCTTCAAGAAAACATTTGACTGATTTATTCACGATAACACTATCACTACTATTTTCAAGAAACATATTCATCTTACCGGGTTATATTGTCTCAAATTGCGTGTTGCACTCTTTTTCCCTTAGCTATGGGGTTTTCATTAGGTATTTCTGATAATATTTTTAATGAGACATCATCTTACATGTGTTATGAATATAGTGATAATCCTATTATGACAAGTGTTAAATATAATTGTTTCTTAATTGTTACTTATTCTCAAAATTAAACTTTATCCACAATCTATTGTACTTCTATATACAGTATTTATTACTCATAGAATAATACCTACATACTAAAATTTGAGAAATTCCCTTAGATACCCCCTTTTAGTTTGTTCATCACAAAAATAGTTTTTAAAGAAGAAAATGACCAAAATAGTTTTTTTAGAAGCTAATTTTTTTATTAATATGCATTTATATCCCTAGGGTTAACTAATTTAGACTTTAGGGTTTAGAGTAAAGAGGTGGGTTTGAGGATATGGTTTCAAATTTCAAAAAAAATAAATAAAAAATTGAAAATTTCAAAAAAATATATGCTATTTTGGTCATTTTATTTTTCTAGGGCTATTTTTGTGACAAAAACTTAAAAAGGCTATTTAAGAGAATTGCCCTACTAATTTCTATAATTCTCTTCTTTATTTATAACAAAAGCAAACATTTATCACCTTTAAAAATGAATTTTGAAACGAAAATATATTTATATATAATGTGATGTCATAAAGAAATAAAAAATCATAAAAATAATTGTGGTATTAAAAATAAATAGCATTTTTTTTAAAAAAGCAACATAGAATAAAAATTTAAAGTAATAAAAGTATTTTACTTATATTTACCTATTTTCTTAGATTAAACAAAAATATAATTATGTATAATATGATTTAGTAAAAATGAAAGTTCATAGAAATAATTTAGATATTTAGAAAAGCAACAATTTTTTCTTTAAAACATAATTTTGATATTGAAAAAAGCAATAATCTGGTGTAATGGTAGTGGATGGACATTGGATGCAAACACATTTCGTCCTCCTGCTATAGAAATTAAGTCACATTATCCTGCTCATTACAGCTGCGAATATGTTTGTATAAATATTCAGGAAATGGCATGTCGTAAGCTATACCTCTCACTTTGGAGTTAGATGTGTGTCTTCACCAGATTTGGGTTTAACCCTTTCTTCTTTTTTTAAAAAAAAGAAAGTAGTGTGTCAAAGGAGAAAAAATGGCCTCATGAGTATTAATTTTGCTTGTGGTAAAAAAGAACAAAAGTTTAGTAATCGGGCCGAAGGTAATTGGCCCACTAAGGCTCACGAAACCCTAGATGAGAAGAAGCATATACTCTCGGCATCTCGTCCTTGACTATATATTAAGCTTTCGACTGCTCTAACGCCTCCTTGCACCTCTTTACTCTCTTCCCTTCGTTCCCCTCTAAGGTCAGTCTGTTTCTTCGTTTTTTTTTTTTTTTCTTATCCCCGATCGTTGATGCTTATTTTGTAATCGATCTGCATAGTATAGATATTGATGTTTAGATGAACAATACTGTTGTTGTGAATGCTACTGTTGTTCTTGTTGTAATCGATATGTTCTTTTCTTAAGATCTGGTCTTAAGAAATCGTGTAAAGATGAAACTCTGACAAGATCTAAACATACTTCTTTACTAAGCTTGGTGGTGGTGTAAACTCAAGTAATAGTGTGGATTGCATGTTTTCTAGTTCCCTGTTATACTTTACTGCTGCATTAGTCTATGGTGTTTTCGATTTCTGCCGATATTTTGTTGCAACTCTGAATTTACAATTGTTTTTAGTATATTTATTATCGTTTGACTAATTATTGTTTCTGTAATTGCAGAGATTTTGTAGGTGACAAATAAAAGTCAGTCAAAATGGTAAGCCTTGTTGTTTCAATATGTTTTAACTTCGTATCTCTGTTCCTGTTGTTGATTCTAAAGCTAAATACATTATTTCATCCACTTGCAGGTGAAGTTCACAGCCGATGAGCTTCGTAGGATTATGGACTACAAACACAACATCCGTAATATGTCTGTTATTGCCCATGTCGACCATGGTACTTTCTTCAACCTTCCTTTTGATTACTCTTTCATGCTTATTTGTGTTCTGTTTTTTTGAGTTCTCTTTTGTTTTATGCTTCAAACAGACTATTACTAATGTACATGTTTATATCTTTTTCAACAGGTAAATCCACCCTCACTGACTCCTTGGTTGCTGCTGCGGGTATCATTGCCCAAGAAGTTGCTGGTGATGTTCGTATGACTGATACCCGTGCTGATGAGGCTGAACGTGGTATCACTATCAAGTCCACCGGTATTTCTCTCTACTATGAGATGACTGATGCGTCCTTGAAAAGTTTCACTGGGGCCAGAGATGGAAACGAGTACCTTATCAATCTCATCGACTCTCCTGGCCACGTTGACTTTTCCTCTGAGGTTACTGCTGCTCTCCGTATTACCGATGGTGCTCTTGTGGTGGTCGACTGTATCGAGGGTGTCTGTGTGCAGACCGAGACTGTGCTCCGTCAGGCCCTTGGTGAGAGGATTAGGCCTGTCCTGACTGTTAACAAGATGGACAGGTGTTTCCTTGAGCTGCAGGTTGATGGTGAAGAGGCTTACCAGACTTTCCAAAGGGTTATTGAGAATGCCAATGTCATCATGGCAACGTACGAGGATCCTCTCCTTGGGGATGTTCAGGTCTACCCTGAGAAGGGAACCGTTGCCTTCTCTGCTGGTCTCCACGGATGGGCTTTCACTCTGACCAACTTTGCCAAGATGTACGCTTCCAAGTTCGGTGTTGATGAAACTAAAATGATGGAGAGGCTTTGGGGTGAGAATTTCTTTGACCCTGCCACCAGGAAATGGAGTAGCAAAAACACTGGTTCCCCGACCTGTAAGCGTGGGTTTGTCCAGTTCTGTTATGAACCCATCAAGCAAATCATTGCCACTTGCATGAACGACCAGAAAGACAAGTTGTGGCCTATGTTACAGAAGCTTGGTGTCCAGATGAAGTCTGATGAGAAGGAACTCATGGGTAAACCTTTGATGAAGCGTGTCATGCAGACATGGCTCCCTGCAAGTACTGCACTACTTGAGATGATGATCTTTCACCTTCCATCCCCACACACTGCACAGAGGTACCGTGTTGAGAACTTGTATGAAGGTCCTCTCGATGATCAGTATGCCACTGCCATCAGAAACTGTGATCCTAATGGCCCTCTCATGCTCTACGTTTCTAAGATGATTCCCGCCTCAGACAAGGGTAGATTCTTTGCTTTTGGTCGTGTCTTTGCCGGTAAGGTGTCTACTGGTATGAAGGTCAGGATCATGGGTCCCAACTTCGTTCCTGGTGAGAAGAAAGACCTGTACGTCAAGAGTGTCCAGAGAACTGTCATCTGGATGGGTAAGAGGCAAGAGACTGTTGAGGATGTTCCCTGTGGTAACACTGTTGCTATGGTGGGTCTTGATCAGTTCATCACCAAGAATGCTACCCTAACCAATGAGAAAGAAGTTGATGCCCACCCTATTCGTGCAATGAAGTTTTCTGTATCCCCTGTAGTCCGTGTGGCTGTTCAGTGCAAGGTGGCGTCTGACCTTCCCAAACTAGTTGAGGGACTCAAGAGGCTCGCCAAATCAGACCCTATGGTTGTGTGCACAATGGAAGAGTCAGGTGAGCACATTGTTGCTGGTGCTGGAGAACTCCATCTTGAGATTTGTCTTAAGGATCTTCAGGATGATTTCATGGGTGGTGCTGAGATCGTTAAGTCAGACCCTGTTGTCTCCTTCCGTGAGACTGTCCTGGAGAGATCTGTCCGTACTGTGATGAGCAAATCCCCTAACAAGCATAACCGTCTATACATGGAGGCCAGACCCTTGGAGGACGGTCTTGCAGAGGCAATTGATGATGGCCGTATTGGTCCAAGAGATGATCCTAAGATCCGATCCAAGATCTTGGCAGAGGAGTTTGGGTGGGACAAGGATCTTGCAAAGAAGATTTGGGCGTTCGGACCTGAAACTACAGGGCCTAACATGGTTGTTGACATGTGTAAGGGAGTGCAGTACTTGAATGAAATCAAGGATTCAGTTGTTGCTGGGTTCCAGTGGGCGTCCAAGGAAGGTCCTCTGTGTGATGAGAACATGAGAGGAATCTGCTTTGAGGTTTGTGATGTGGTGCTCCATTCTGATGCTATCCACAGAGGTGGTGGTCAGGTTATCCCAACAGCGAGGAGGGTTATCTATGCCTCCCAGCTAACTGCCAAGCCCAGACTGTTGGAGCCAGTTTACATGGTGGAGATCCAAGCACCAGAGGGAGCTCTTGGAGGAATATACAGTGTGCTGAATCAGAAGCGTGGACACGTGTTTGAGGAGATGCAGAGGCCTGGAACACCGCTGTACAACATCAAGGCGTATTTGCCAGTGGTGGAGTCATTTGGATTCTCGAGTCAGCTTAGGGCAGCAACCTCAGGACAGGCCTTCCCTCAGTGTGTGTTTGATCATTGGGAGATGATGTCGTCTGACCCTCTGGAGTCAGGATCGCAGGCTTCAACACTGGTTGCTGACATCAGGAAGAGGAAGGGTATGAAGGAGCAGATGACTCCATTGTCTGATTTCGAGGACAAGCTATAAGCAGCACCCACCTCTCTTATCTCACTCGATACTCTTGGTCCACGTTTGACCTCTCTTTTACCGTCTTTTTGTTGTCTGTTTACTATTTTGGTGTTATGATGGATTTACTTTTAGTTGAGAATTGCTTTTATTATGTCTTCGCAAATATTTTACTCCCAACACTCTTTTATTATGTTTCCTTTATATTATATACATTAATAATCCCTTCGGGGAAATATAAGTTGTCATAGGTTATGTCATGTTTTAGAGGTTATGTGATTTGTTTTCAGTGGCTAGTTCATGTGCAACCCGCAGAGCTCTTTTTTTTTATATAGTGTAAAAGAAAATATCTCTTCTACGTAAGATAAAAAAAATCCTGCTGCTGCATTTTGGACGGTCTTCTAAGCTAGTTCTCATGGTTTCTGATTCCCTACCGAGTCTTCTCTATTATGTTTAATGCTTGTATTATGATTACACATTCTTATGCAGTAATATGCACCTTGTACTTTGTTTAGTGTAGTTTTTGTCAGTCAGGAAAAAGGCAGCAAATCCAATTTCTTGCATATGTTTCTGTCAAAAATATTTCAGCCAAACTACCCCGAAAAAGAACCTAAATAAGAGATTCATATCATAAAAAATAAAAAGGAGGCTATGATTTGTATCACTTCACATGAATGTTGCATAAAATTCCCATTGCCAATCCCATGAGGTATATCTCATCTTCTGTTTTCAAAACAAATTACTTTCTTGGAGTGTAAAAATGAAAGAAAGAAAGATATTACTACATTTAAGAGTAATGAAACCTTCAATGCTATAAAAAAGGACGTGCAGAAACACAACCTGTGATGTTCTGTGAACAAAAGTGACTGAGATCTCGGGGTTCTGTTATACGTTGAAGCGGAAAAGCATCACATCTCCTTCTTTAACAATGTACTCTTTACCCTCTGATCTCAACTGCACAAAAAAAAAATTCAAGAGAACTCCTGAGTAGGCAAGAGAATCATATGATATATTGAGCTCAATTTATGGATAGAGGGGAAGAAACTCACAAGTCCTTTATCTCTTGCTGCGGCAAGAGAGCCAGCAGAGACGAAATCTTCATATCCAACCTGAAAACAAATGACGATTGAAATGATGTCCGGCTAGAGTATTATAACAGTACAAGAGATTCAGTAAAAGAGGAAATAAAATGCTTACAGTCTCAGCTCTAATAAAACCCTTCTCAAAGTCAGAGTGAATGACACCGGCAGCTTGTGGTGCAGTCATGCCTGTATCAAAAAAATGTTTTGTACTAAATTACTTGCATCCCCAGAAACAATGCATGTTGAGAACCCTAGTGATTGGAAACTAACCTGCGTGTATCGTCCATGCTCTTGTTTCCTGCCATAGAGAATGGATACTTTAGAGGCTATGTTTGAAACTAATTAATACGCTTTATGTGATCATATCACCTTTTCACCAGAAGTGAAGTAGGTCTGCAAACCTAGGAGACTGTAAGTTGCCCTGATAAGATTCCCAAGGCCACTCTCGCTGACACCTAGCGAGTTCAAATATTCTGTCCGCTCCTCAAGAGGAAGCTCGGTTAACTCAGACTCAACCTGCTTTGAGATTGAATCAAGGCACGAAAGTGTCAACACATGTATCAAAGAGAGAATGATTCCTGACCTGAGCTGAAACAACCACATGACCAGACTGCAAATGGGAAGAAAGACCCTTTAGTTGGTGAACGTAAGTATTGTTGTCAGGGTCAGCAAGATCGGTTTCAGCAACATTAGCCACGTAGATCATAGGCTTCATGGTAAGCAAGCAGAGATGCTTGACGGCTTCTTTCTCGAGGTCATTCAATGCAACAGAGCGCGCAGGTTTGCCGTCGAGAAGGGACTCCTGAATTCTTAGCAGAGCAGATTTTTCGGCTTCCTCCTGTGTAAGAAGAATATGTATGTCAGATAAGAAGAAGTCTAATCAAAAGCAGAGAGAGGAGGGAGGGAGGTTAAGTTGACCTTGACTTTGGACTGGGAATCCTTAGGCTTGCCTTTGTTAAGTCTGTCGAGTCTTTTACCAATCTGATCCAAGTCGCAGAAGATAAGCTCAAGGTTGATGACATCAACGTCAGAGGTGGGATCAACTTTGCCATTGACATGAATAATGTCGTTATCCTCAAAACAGCGGACCACCTGGAGGATGGAATCCACTTCACGGATGTGAGATAAGAACTTGTTCCCTAATCCCTACAAAATCAATCAATCAATTCTTCAAAACTTGTGAGTTTTGTTTGGAAGCGCAATCAGAGAAGAGAAGAGAGAATAATGACTTCGCCTTGACTGGCACCCTTAACGAGACCAGCAATGTCCACGAACTCAATGGAAGCAGGTACCACTTTCTGAGACTTGCTGAGCTTAGAGAGCACTTGAAGCCGAGAATCAGGAACTGCCACTATACCAACATTCGGCTCTATGGTGCAGAAGGGGAAATTAGCTGCTTGCGCCTTTCCATTCTCCACCTTTTCATTGGAAGAAGAAAAAACAAGACACGCTCGCAAGGTGTTTGACGAAATGCCTCTGAGAAAAAAAAGAAGAAGAAAGACTTACGACGGCGTTAAAGAGAGTGGACTTTCCGACATTGGGAAGACCAACGATTCCGGCTTTGAGGCTCATTCTTACTGTGGAAGAAAAGCATCGCTTCTCCAGAGTCAAAACTCCCACGAACTTGTTTGATTTTCCTGAGAAGCTGAACTGATTTCTGAATAGATGATGAGACTTGGACGGCAGTAAAGTCAGAGCCGTGACAACGCTGCTACAAGCTGCTCTCGCCATTCTAAGCAAGAGACTCCACTACTATTCTCTCTCTGCCTCTCTTCTCTCTATCTTTCTTTCTATCTTTCCGAGCTCTTTAAGACCCAATATTACTGGGCCTACGTTTCACTTCTATGGGCCGACAAACTGCTCTTTACTTTTTACTAGTATTATCCCGGTGCTACGCACCTATAATTTTAATGTTTTCTAAACTATCTGATTAAAACATTATAATGACTATCTAAATAAATTCTTCTTATTTCTATATTTTCTTAACCTATATAACACATTAATACACAAACTTAGAAGTACTGAAATAATTTTGGTAATATAATAAAATAAAACTATTTAAACATATTAAACAGAGTTAAGTTTCATCTTGTTAAAACTAAAATGAAACTATTATTGACAAAATATAGAAAAATAAAATATATAGAAAAGATGAAATATATAGAAAATAAAAATGGTTAACGAGATAAAGCAGTTGGTTTTGGGAGTTATTAAAAGTTTTCTTGAACGTGTGTTTCAGTTCCATCATCTTTCTCTGGTCTTGCTTTGCGACAGTGGTAATTTCTCAAATATTGGGAGATATATATGATTAGAACCAAACAAATAATACATTAAAAATCGTGGAAATAGGAAGTGACGTGAATTATGGGTGTGTAACTGTTCATTGATTTATTTATTTTTGATAAAAATTTAGCAACTAAAACAATTTCTGAAAGAAATAATTATTTTAATTAAAAATGATAAAATACACATGTCAAATTCTTATTGCTCAAGCGACTTGCGCTTTAGTATATAAAGGATTCCATCAAATTATAATGGATGATTTACATATTTTATGTTAAACACTTTATTGTCATTTGTCCACGACCCTTTTTAATTTGGACATAAAAGGAAAGGAAACTATGTGATACAAGAAACAATATCATCAAAATCCCTAATCCTTCAACATCCCAACATTGTTCTACTTAGGCTCAAGGTTTGTCCTTTTAACGCCACCAACGATCTGATAATGCATGCCAGGAGAAATACTATTAGCAAGAGCCCCAAGTTCTTGATCTCCTTCATTAGGCTCTGCAATTTCTTCAATTCAAATTCCATTTTCTCTTCATCTACACAGTAACAAGTATGCCATTTTCCTCCTGAGACAGGTAGTAGAAATGTTTTAATCTTTTTTCTATGAAAGTAGCAAAAACCGACAAACTTTTTTCAAGCATTGTATGCAGAACATGAAAAGGGACTTAATCAAAAAGGTCAGCTCCTCGGAGCAACATCGACGTGGGACGTGGCCTCACTAGAGTGACTCGTGGGATCCACACTTGGAGCAGACTTCCTGAACCATAGGTTTCACATGGGTACGTACCAGTGCCGTGCGAACATTTTTAGAGGCCTAAGGCAATTTTTTTTTCTTTTGACAATATCGAAAACAATTTTTTCTCAAATGATATCTTTATCTAAGATTTTGATATGTTTACAACGAACTAAACTGGTAGACACATAACTATGTTTATAATTTTAAACTAAAATGTAGAGAAAAGAAAATATGATCAATTAAACTCCATAAATACATCTATGTAAGCAACTAACTAATGTATTGTGTATACAAATGGGGCCCTAAATTTTGACTAAAACCAGGGGGCTTGAGGCGCTTGCCTTTTTTTGCAAGGGGTAAGCACGGCTCTGGTACGTACGTACCTCTCTTTCACAGAAACGAAAGCAGAAGGAAGGCTAGTATTTGTTTTGCGGGTTGATGTAAAACCCAATAGTAAAAGGCCTAACCTCCTTAATATTATATGGGCCGAGGTTAATGAAAAAGATAGGCACGTAATACTTTCCTAGGTGCAGACTACGATGATGAAGTTCAAACGACGTTGCTCTTAATGGTTTTGTTTTTGTTTTACCTTCTCAAGAAGACGCTCGGGAAGTTCAAAGGCAAGAGTTTTCAGAAGAAGAAGAAGAACTGAGTTTAGCATCTTTCATGCATGGATTCTCGCAGGAGTTTGGCCTATGTAGTTAGTTCTCGTCTACTCACGTCATCCTTTTCTTTTGTTTCTATTTCTTTTCATCGATTCTAAAACTTTATCTGCATTTGATTGCATACTGAAGATGAACACTCAGCATTCATATGGAGGAGTTGGGAATTCCAACGAGGAGAAACGACTTTTGGAAAAATCAAGGAGGTGATTACACTGCCTGATCATGTTTCCATTTCATTCTTCTGCTTCCTTTTGGAAAAGTCTCTATATATAATAATAAAAATATATTGAACTCTCTGCTGTTGCTCAATTGGTGGATCTAGTTTGCTCAACTGGTTGACTGCACGGAACTTTGACAAGATAAAGGATGAGATCGTCCAGACCATTATAAGAGCATCTCCCTCCGCTTTCGTTTTCAAGGTGCATGCCTTTTTTTTCTTTGAATATCTCCATATAACAATATATATATATATATATATATATATATTTCCTGAGGTTGTTTTTCTTTGTGTATCTAAATATCTAATGCTTTGGTATGTGTGCAGTCAATAGTGTGTTTCATATTCGATATGGCGATGGTGGACAGTACTGCCAATGTCTTATTCGCTCGTCTATCCGTTCATCTTTTTCAATCCCTTCCCCCTTTCCCATCAGCTGAGTCTCATGGCGATATTACCACTTTCGAGAGACTCTTCCTGTGTAAATGCCGAATGGAGCTTGAACACTCATCTCCTGAAACTGATAGACATGATGCAGTACTACCCCTTGTTTACGTTGACGAATCTGACTGTTGGAGGTTTATCAAGACCGTGCGTCTCTTGGCTGAAATCTTCAAGAATAGGATGCTCTCCCAAACTAGTCGAAAATGTATTATTCAGGTTATAAACTTTCGCTCTTTAAATCTCCTAATTAACTGTGCAGCTCGATAAGAAAATCATATTATATATGTAAGGTTTGTACAATTCTTGTTAGGTGCTCATGAATCCCATCTTCCCACCTGAGAGGAACACCGATGCTATGAACTTTTTTCTGTCCTGCGTTGGAATACTAGCAGACTTCCAATTTTGTGATGAAAACTTCAAACAGCTAGTTCAAAATTCACGGGTAACACCATCCAAATAATATAATCTCAAATCATTTTGTGTGACTATGATTATCTCTCTCTCTCTTCATCTCTCTCTCTCTCTATTTTCAGGCTGTAGAGCTGGAGAGCAGTTACAATGAAGAAGTCACGCTTAGGAAAGAAGCAGAAGATGCACTTGCTAGAAATAAAGAAGCATTAGATTGGATGAAACGGCTACTTGAATCTTACAAGGAAGACAAATGTAAATTGCATTTACATTCTCAAGGTCTGGAGCAAAAGTACCAAGATGAGTCAAAGCTTAGGAAAGAAACAGAATGTGCGCTTTCTATAGAAAGGGAGAGCATTGCCAAGGTAAGGCTTCGACTGGAAACTCTCGAAAACGAACACAGTAACTTACGGTTGAAAGCTGCGGAGCTCGAGAGCAACTACAAGGGAGAGATGATTCTTAGGAAAGAATCAGAAACTGCACTTGATAAAGAAAGGAATGAGCTGGAGGCGATGACGAAAGTGTTTGAAACTTGTAAAATAGAACAAGAGAACCTGACCTCGCAGGTCAGAAGTTGGCAGGACAAATACGAGCAAGAGTTGAGCGTTAGGAAAGAAACAGAGGATTCTCTTACTAGACAAAAAGAAGAGCTTGAGATAGTCAAAGGGCTACTCGAAGCATACAACCAAGAAGCAGATGCTATGCGAGAAGAGAGGGACAGTGCTCTAGAAACAGTACAAGAGCTCACAAGAAAGCATTTGGAAGAGCGTCAACCTCCGCCCTCCTTTTACTGCCCTATCACACAAGTAATCCCTCTTTCTTTATAAGATTTATTACTTGTGCAACACTCAATCTCGTAGCCAAATAATATATATTATTTTACTTTTGCAGGAGGTGATGAAAGATCCACACTTTGCTGCCGATGGATTTACATACGAAGCTGAAGCTATTAAGAAATGGTTTAGCACAGGTCACGATACGTCACCCATGACAAATCTAAAGCTTCCTCATCGCAACCTTGTCCCAAACCGCACTCTCCGGTCTGCGATTCAAGATTTGAGTTGATTCTTCCTTTCCGGTTTTACTATAAGAACTGAAATTTAGTATTATTGGCCTTGCTTGATTTTGCGCCTATCTGTTTTTTTTTAGCTACTGACATGTTTATTTTTCCATAACCATAAATATGACATTTTTCTCTCATGTTTATTTTTTCCATAACCATAAGTATGACACTAGTTTTTGTCTATATAACGAGAAAAGACAGACAAGGTAAAACCTTCAGATAGAAACTCTTAAAACTCTGAGGAGTTGGTATAACACAGAGCTGAGTATCAAACAACAAACAGAATATGCCTTTTGTAAAGAAAGGAATGGAGTTTACGGCGATGAAGCAACTTCAGTTGACAGACAAAGCACGACCAAGACTCTAGCCTTAGGGAGATCGGATTCGAAACCTTTGACAAGTTACTATAGGTTGCTTACTTTCACAGATGTTGCTAATCGAATTCGAAACCGTTTGACAAGTACTCCAAGTGGCATTTCCATATATATATATATATATTATTTATATCATTTCATCAAGAAACAAAGTAGGAATTTAGGAAGATCACATGATATGTCTGCTTCATCGGCGGATATATTTTAAGAAGACGACTGTTGTTATTGTACTATTACATGAGAATAATTATAATAAGAAACTCTGTTTTGAGGTACACTTGAGTAGGGGGCACACCTATAAGCAGCTGGAAGCCTGCAAAAGCTTTGACGCTGCAGCTAAGCCACTCAGTATGGCACCTTCGACGTTTGGACTGACACAGAAATCTCCACAGATTGCTAGATTCATGTTTCTATCCCAGAGACACCTCTCCTCCACGGCTATGCTTTTGGCTGGGAACGCACTTCCCCTTACAGATAGACAACAGATCGATAAGCTGACAAGAGATAGATAGCACAAGTAAAAGTACCTACCATCTGTGGGCTTTCATGAAAAAAGGGAGAGAACTAACAAGCCCTGAGCACTGGAACTCTTTGAACATCTCTTCAGATATTTTGTCAAGTGTTTCACTCGATAGCTTTTGGAGGCCGGTTTTGGCAATAACACTGTTGGCATAGCCTGGAGTAGAATGCAGTATCCATCGTTCACTAAAAAAACAAATATAATTTTTTTAGAATAAAATTTGGCAGCAGCAGCTTATATACTGTAAGTTTACACTTTTGTTTTGGTTAGCGAAGTCAGCTGTTGTTACCTATCAGTAGACCGCCCTGGCTTAGTGCTATCACAGTGAGCCCAGCTCAAAATCTCAGAATTCTTGAAAGATAAGCCTTTCGCTGGTATCTATGACCAGGAATTATAGATAATGCAGAACTTATGCAGATGAATTCAAATACTTTGTCTAGTAGATTAGTAACACGCTGAATAAGAAGAAGAAGAAGAAATCTTACCAAAGACAAAGGTTCCTTAAAAGCTAGCATAAGAGAAAAGCATGGCAGAACAGGAATATGTTGCAGGAGTTTAGTGGCCAACTCCGGGACAAGATTCAAGTCTGCGTGAAGGAAGAAAGTAGAGATAAGTGAGACGGCAGGCAATAGTAGGAGGAGTGAGTAAGAGAGAGAAGTTTTACCCAGAGGAGGTGGGAGTCCGGTAAACCTTGGAGAAACAATGTTTTTATCTGATGCAACGAGTCCATGAAAACGACCGAGGTTTTGACCTTTAGAATCTTTTAACAGCCATGGTAGCTCTTCCTCCAACCATTCCAGCTTGGCAATACCAGTTCCAAACATAGATTCAACACCTAGAGACAGATGATGTTTTAGAGCTGAATCCCACAGAGACTAGAAAGAAACTAGGAAACGTACCGGACTGGTTGCACAAGGCCTTTGATATAGAGTTCATGCCTGGAACACCCACATACTTGTTGGCATCATCCCCTTCCTATTGAAGAAAAAAAAAGAAGAAACTCAAAGATGAATGATATAGAAAGGTGGAGATTGATTAGAAAACCTGTTGGAAGCCAAGAAACTTGTTGGAGGCACAATCGAAACTCCCAAAAACTTGTTTCCATTGAGAAACAAAACCTCTGGACTCCCACTCGTGAACAAGGGCCATTGCATCAGAGTTGGTCACAGAGAAAAACGGAGCTCCATGGTCGAACGTCAACTCCTTCCCATCTTCCCCAACCTCCCTGCAAATTCAAAATTCAATTCAATTCAATTCAAAGGGAAACACTTTTTCAGCAGACTCTGCTACAAAAGGAACCTTCTTTGAGACATTCGTCCACCGGGACCACGACCGGAGTCGAAGATAGTGACGGAGACTCCATTCCTCGCCAGAGTCGATGCGCACACTGCTCCTGATACTGTGATCCCATAACTCCAATACTTTAATTTCATAACAACAACAAAAAGAATGGAAACTAATCAGAGAGAGAGAGAGAGGAAACTCTACTTCCGCTTCCGATGACGGCCACCTTCATTGCCTCGGAAACGCTCCTCCTAATCGCCGGCCAAATCAAATTTGAGGCTGACATCTCTCTCTCTTTGGCCTCATCCTCGGAAATAGACTACGTGTCGTTTAAAATTCTGGCTATATGACGTCCTCCCGTTTTAAACTCTAAAAGCCACAGCTCGTCTGTTAACTTATGGTCAAAATTGTCACGTGGGACGTTCTGATTGCACGTTACAAGATGACATGCTTTTTCTACTCAAACTATGAAAATGTTTTTCTGTCAGCAAAAATAAAATAAAATAAAAGAAACAATATTTTTTCGCCACGTAGACAATGGGGTGGGGTTTATTTATGTTCATCATCCCATTAATAAAAATAAATAAAGGGAAGGTTCCATTGTTTCTCTATCGCACGTGCGGGGTTCTCAGCCACCGACCACCTCACCTTGTTTCTTCGGTCAGCGTCTTCGTCTTCTCTCCCTTGACTTGTCCGATCGTTGTCAAATTGCTGATTTTCCACAGGTTTAGAGCTTTTTGGGAAGTCTCTAGGGTTTTGATTCGTGTGTCGGATTAAGTTTTTTTTTTTTTTTTCTTCCGTGTAATAAAAATAAATAAATAATTCATTCTAGATTAAGTCGAATATAATTAATTATATAATTAGTTGTTGATGATGATTGCAGCACAGGTCAAAACATAAAATTATTAAACTCCTCGCCTCCACCCACCCACATATGGTTGAATGATGGCACTTTCAGGTGAGAATATGAATGTTGTTCTGCCTCCGCAGCAGGTGCAGACTCATCCGCAGACTAGTAAATTACGCAACTTTATTCGAGTAAAGATGTAAGCATAAAGTTTCTCTCTAGTTAGTTACCATTACTACTGAATTAATGGCCCCTTTATGCCTCCTCCAGTTATGCTATCTTACACAACAAGGTTACTGCAACTAGCTCACTTGAACTGCTGGATCAAACTATAAAAAAATATACTAGAATGATTGATGAAAACCTCTGGATTCAGGCCAATTCATCAGAGGTTCCACTTTTCTTTCTTTCTTTCTTTCTTTATATTTATTTGATACACTCAACTCAGTTGCATATTATTTTCCATACCACTCACTCTCTCTCTCACCTTTGCAGAAGGCCTACGCAGATTTAGGAGATCTTGAAGCCCGCATTGATTCTATTCTCAACTTAATTAAAAGAAAAGTCATTTTGCAGAAGCAGCAGCAGCAACGTCGGCGTGCTTGTCCTCCAGCTTCTTCTGTTGCCATGATGAGCGTTTCATCACATACCAACAACAACTTTGCTGGAGGAACTTTCCATTCTGAAAACAACATTCATGAAGGTTAAATCCAACTACTCACCTCTCTAAATATACTAATCTGTCCTAAGACTTATCAACCGCTTCTTCTTTTTGTATTCAATAATGCAGGGTTCCCTGGCAGTAACAACGTACACAGAACGGTGCCACTAGTCTACAGTGATGGTGCAAATTACCAGATGGTTGATGTTTCTAGGCCCCAACTAACTTCTTCTGGCTTCAGAATTTCCAGGAACACCGTACCCCTTCCTACGTCATCTCAACCAACATTTTCTATAAGTAATCTCCACGGAGGAGCTGTAATGCCAGCCGGCTCGATGGCTGTTTCTCAGGATACGCGTCCATTCCACCCGAATCCTATGCTCGCTGCTACCTTCACAAGTAATCAGCAAACTCCATACCCATTTCATCAGCTCGGGAATACAACTTTCCAATCTGCTTCCGCTCAACAATTCTTTGACCATCAAGCTCGTGATATTAGGCAGCTTTATCCTTGTCATCAACTGCAGAATCAAGATCATTTACTATACCATCGGACTCAGCTAGCTACGGATTTAGCTTTTCCTATCAACCATGGACCAACAACCTTGGATTGTTACAGAGAATCTCTCGAACAACAGTACATAAATGGATTCAAACCATCCAAATTGCAGTACCAACACAATGCTGCTCAAAGTACATCTCTCCATACTAGTCATCTGACTTCTTCTCCATCTCTCCCACCACATCGCCATGATCAGAAGCAATCGGCATCAGTTGTGGTACAAAGGCAGTCATCGCTTCACAACTCAACACAAATATCAGAAAACAATAATGGAGACAGAGAACCTAATGAGATTATCGTAAGTCAAACAACTCCTGTGCAGCCAGAATCTCTTCACCGCTGCTGCTCGTCTGCAAGACCACCTAAAATATCAGAAAATAATAATAATAATAATAATGGAGAGAGAGAGCTTAGTGGGGTTAACTTATCTCCTATGCAGCTTTGCTCGTCTGAAAGAGAGACTCTCACTGTTTCTCCTAGAAGCACCAAACGTCTTCTAGATGGAAACAATACATCAAGTAAACAGGTCAATGGAGATCGTAGTCAAGATATTAGGAATCAGATTCGGTGGCTTCTACTTGTGGAGCATGCACGTCATTGCAAAGCAACAGGAGATACCTGTCTGAGCAAGTTCTGCCTTCTTGTCAAAAAGCTACTGGAACATATGAAACGCTGCAAGACCCCTGATTGTACAGAACCACGTTGTTGGCAAACTCGGAAATTGCGTCTCCATTACGAGGAGTGCAGAAACAAATCGTGCCCTGTCTGTGTACCTGTCAATGATAACATCAAAAAGAATAGAAACGCTCGACCAAGGGAATCTTCAGAGTCTGTGCACAACAGAAGAGGCGCTGAAGCTATATCTGTTGGTGATGATGATCTGCAACCCTCAGTTAAGCGCCTGAAAATAGAGCAACCCTCCCATATTGCAACTTCTGAGAGGGAGAGCAGGTCATGTGGTTCTTCAATGCCTAAGAAAGAGAGATATGGTTTGCAAAGTGATGCCTGCCAAATTGTGAAAGTTGAGGTTATGCCTATGGACATAGATGTTTCTCGGATTCCCGTGGAGAAGCATGTTGCTGAAGATATTCCCATGGGTAGAGATGGCGGCGAATCTGCTATGGATGACAAAACTGTTTGTTTATCCTCACAAGTGCAACCCAAATGTATGAATGAAATGGGTGCACCAAAGGAAGAGAATGCGAAACAATCCATGGACGATGTAGTTGCGTCTAGGATGGAAATCTCCTCACTCGTTGAATTGTTTAATCCAGAGCAAGTAAAGGAGCATATTCGCAGTCTTCGTCAATGGGTAGGCCAGGTAAGCATTCAGATTTTTAAACTTCTTTCTTTCTTTTTTTGTTGGGTTCGACTAATATACACTTTGAGTTTATACTGGAAATGCCCCTTTCTTGATTTCATGAGGTCTTACTTTGTATTCTTCTTCTGTTGGTGCATCCTTTTCTTACTCACAGCAACTAAGGGTGCACATGGCTGATGCTAGTTTCTCTCTCTCTTTGTTAATTCTATTTTCAGAGTAAAACCAAGGCGGACAAAAACAAAGCAATGGGGTGCTCTATCTCTGCGGATGCTTGCCAGTTATGTGCTATTGAGAGGCTTGTATTTGAACCAATACCTATTTACTGCTCCTCTTGTGGTGTACGCATCAAAAGAAATGTCTTGCACTATAGTGTTGCTGCTGGTGAGTCACGGCATCATGCCTGCGCAACTTGCTACAGTGAAGCGCGTGAAAACTTCGTTTCTATTGATGGAGCTTCTATACCGAAAGCAAGGCTTGAGAAGAAGAAAAATGATGAACAAGTTATAGAAGGGGTATGTAGTATGCATCATGGCTTTATACACAATGGTTTCTGTGTGACTAAAACAATGGTTTCATTTCATGCAGTGGGTGCAATGTGATAAGTGCCAAGCGTGGCAGCATCAAATTTGTGCTTTGTTCAACAGCCGAAGGAACCATGGCGAAGCCACCAAGTACACTTGCCCTAATTGCTATATGCAAGAGGTGGAACAAGGAGAAAGAAGACCATTACCACAGAGTGCCATTCCAGGGGTAAAGAGTTTACCAGATACTACTCTTAGCAACCATATAGAGGAGCGGTTATTCAAAAATTTGAACAAGGAAAGACAAGAGAGGGCTAGACTTCAAGGAAAAAGTTATGGGGAGGTAGGTAATCTTTAACTCTTTTGATTTATGTCTGTTTTCCTCTGCTAATGGCTGTCAACAGTTGTACATTTTTGTTCGAGCTTGGGATAAGAACAGGATTGTGGAAACATTGATAGAACTTCTTTTTAGGAAATATTAGAGGGTTGATCATCATCACTATTAGTTTGAAGGCTTTCTCTTTCGTATGCTGCTTCTTCTATTAATTAGTATTCGGGTCTTTTGAACAACTTTGGAGCAATTGCATAGAAACAGTTACGATAACCATATCTATCTACCTTCATTATTTTTGATAAATATCAGGTCCCTGGAGCCGAATCACTTACTGTTAGAGTTGTGGCATCAGTTGACAAAGTATTAGAAGTAAAGGAAAACTTCCTCGAGCTTTTCCAAGGAGAAAATTATCCATCTGAGTTCCCTTATAAGTCAAAGGTGGTAGTAGATGTGGTTCATGATTGCTTCTTTTTATGATGCATGTTGACTTTTGTACCCTTGGCACAGACTTACATATATATTTCAGGTCATATTGTTGTTTCAGAAGATTGAAGGTGTCGAAGTGTGCTTATTTGGCATGTTCGTCCAGGAATTTGGAACAGAATCTGGACCTGCCAATCAGCGGAGGGTATACCTCTCCTATCTGGACTCGGTTAAGTATTTCAGACCTGAGGTTCGAACAGTCTCTGGAGAAGCCCTCCGCACGTTTGTGTACCATCAAATTCTGGTAAGCCACTTCCCCTCTAATCCCAGCTTCTTCTCTATGTATCATCTTTTGCTTCTCTGAGTACAGCATGCATGAACTTGAACTTGTTCCCGTCTGCAGATTGGTTATCTCGATTACTGTAAGAAACGTGGTTTCACAAGCTGCTACATATGGGCATGCCCACCTCTAAAGGGTGAAGATTATATCCTAAACTGTCATCCTGAAATCCAGAAGACGCCAAAGACTGATAAACTAAGGGAATGGTATGAAATCGAGCAACCATCTGTTTTTTTTTTCTTTCACTTGTTTGTCAAGTGCAACTGTGCATTTTGTTAACGTGTCTTCCTCTCTTTTTCAGGTATTTAGCAATGCTAAGGAAAGCTGCAGAGGAAGATGTGGTGGTTGAATGTACAAACCTCTATGATCAATTCTTTGTTCAGTCTGGCGAATGTAAAGCTAATGTAACTGCTGCAAGGTTGCCATATTTTGATGGGGACTACTGGCCAGGTGCTGCTGAGGATTTAATACAACAAATGCGTCAAGAAGGTGATGGGACCACTAAGTTGAACAGAAAAGGACTCAACAAAAAGGTCATATCGAAAAGATCCCTAAGAGCAGTTGGCCATTTGGACCTTTCTGTCAATGCCTCAAAGGATCGGCTGATGATGCAAAAAGTAACTTATTTTTTCTTGATTCTAGTTTTTTTTTTCTTGTCTTTTATTTATCTGTTTTTGTTTTGTGTAGCTCGGTGAGATCATCTGCCCGATGAAGGAAGATTTTATCATGGTTCACTTGCAACATTGCTGCAAGCACTGCTGCACTCTCATGGTATCTGGAAATCGGTGGGTGTGCAACCACTGCAAGAATTTTCAGATCTGTGACAAGTAATATGTCTGCAACATGACCATATTTGATACTTCAATTGTTAAGTTTTTTTTCTTCTTAAAAGCCAACTCTCTTCTCTTTTGACCGCAGGTGTTACGAAGTGGAACAGAAGCGCACAGAGAAAGAGAGACATCCAATCAATCGGAAAGTGAAGCACGCACTGTTTCCTGTAAGTTTCTTTGGTGGTGGTTAGAGCAGTATACCTTTCTTTTCTTTCTTTCTTTTTCTTTTTCTTTTGTATCTTAGAAAATTCACAAGGTATGATGAATCTCTTCAGGTGGCCATCAAAGACGTTCCCATTGAGATTGAGGACAAAGATGACAACATTATGAGCGAGTTCTTTGATAATAGGCAAGCTTTCCTGAATCTTTGCCAAGGCAACAACTACCAGTACGACACACTAAGGCGGGCTAAACATTCTTCCATGATGATACTCTATCATCTTCACAACCCAAGTGCCCCTGCATTTCCAACCGCATGCACCATCTGCCAACAGGAAATTGAAAATGCTCAAGGCTGGTACTGCCAAGTTTGTACGGCCTATGATGTCTGCAATGCCTGTTACCCGAAGGAGTCTATCAAGCATTCACATAAACTGTTTAGCCGTTCATCTGCTGCGGAAACTACTAGTGTACAACACAACGGGCAAGCTAATCAAATCCAGTTTGACAAGGTATCGTCCATTTACCTACATATGGATTGTTTGTATGTGTAGGTGCTAAATGTGAATAACAAGAGGTCGGTGTGTTGATTCTGCAGATAATAGAACTGCTTGTCCATGTAGTAACTCCATGCCACTCTGCACAGTGCCAATATCAACGGTGTCGCTGGATGAAGACGTTAATCAGACATGTATTAGATTGTAAGATGGCTCGTGGAGATTGCCCCAAGTGTAGGCAATTTTGGTTACTCATCAGAATGCATGCCCTCTCCTGCAGAGATTCCAAATGCACTGTCCCAAAATGCAGGTACATAAGAGTTTAAACACACATAAAACCACTTGGGTTATAGCTAACTCTTGTGGGGTATCTCTTTTGTCCAACAGAGATTTCAAAGCAGCTACTAGTAGACGACAACAGCAGTCAGAAAAACGGCGTAGAGCTGCTGTAACGGAGATGATGCGGAAAAGAGCTGCGGAAGCCACCCAGACTTATGTGACCAAGAAGACATGATTGCTGCATTTTCAACAGCATCTATGGAGGGTTCAGATTCTGTTGGTGTTCTGCAGTGCTAACCTCAAATCTTATATAGGCGAGTAATAGAAGCAAAGGAGAAGTTTAGTAGTGTCTGCTAACTACTATAAGTTAGAATAGAGGGGGAGGTACATAGGTATATAGATTATGCCAAATGAAAGAGAGATGTAGGTTTTATTTAAAATTCTTTGTATTGGCTGCAAAATTCCATCTTATATGTGTATTGATTCTTTTGTTCAAAAAAAAAAAGACGATAGGAATTTGGAAATACATATTCAAATTCTTACTCACATATTAAACGAAGCTGCTATCTACAAAATGTTGGTTTAAGAGTTTGATTATAGAGCAGAGGACAAAAGTAGTTACAGTTTGTCTAGATGACATAATCAGACCACTCGGTTAAATGCGAAGTTTGGTCCATAGTCAAACCGGGAAGCTTATCAACCATTTTCTGGTTCTCTTTCCCACCTATCAATCTCGCCGGGTTTCCAACCGCCGTCGTACGCGGCGGCACGTCCTTAAGCACCACCGAGCCCGATCCAATCTTAGCTCCCTCACCGATTGTAATATTCCCCAGTATACAAGTCCCTGCTCCGATCAAGACTCCATCACCTATCTTCGGATGCCTATCGCCGCACTGTTTCCCTGTTCCTCCCAGCGTCACGCCGTGGAGAATCGAAACGTTATCTCCAATCACCGCCGTTTCTCCGATCACCACGGCCGTCGCGTGGTCCAAGAGAATTCCTTTCCCGATCTTGGCTCCCGGGTGAAAGTCGACGGCGAAAGCTTCGGATACTCTGTTTTGGATCAATAAAGCGAGGATCTTTCTGTCTTGGGTCCAGAGCCTGTGAGCGATGCGATGAGCTTGACAAGCGAGAAAGCCTTTGAAGCTTAGGAAGCAATGGGCGTAGCTTAAGCAAGCTGGGTCTCTTTCCTTTGCTGCTAACAGGTCTGCCTTCACCGACTCGATGATCTCTGGACTTTCTTCTAAAACGCTGATGAACATCTCGAAAAGGGTGTTGCTTGGTAAGGTTAAAGTGCTGAGCTTTACGGAGAGAATGTTCGCCAAAGCTGAACTTAGCGATGGATGCGATGTAATAGAAGCGTGATAGTAGCTTGACAAAATGGGTTCTTTCTCAACGTCGGATTTGGCTTCTTCGAGCATCTTGACCCAGACATCACCACCGTCCAGAGAGTTTGAGTGGTAGGTTGTCGTGATGGGTGCTCGTGAAGGGAAATAGCCTGGTCGGAAGAGATTCATGTAACAGAACCGAGAGTCATCGTCATCAGAAAGCTGGGGTTTACATGTTCTGAAAGTGTCGATGCAGGGGGCCATAGAATCTTTGGGATTAAAGGAAAGGAGGAAGAGAGGAGGGAATGGTTGTTGTGTGGAGAAGAAGATGAACAGAGCTTATATAGGAGATGGCCACGACTTGTGCTGGCCGAGAACATGATGGTTAGTAATAGTAATATTCTTTTACTCAAGTATTTGTTCTTTTGTGGATTTTAAAATTGATGCGTGCTATGTATTATATTTGTTCATTTCTTACGAATAAAAAAATGGTTAGGTTAATAATATGACAAGCAACACATGTAAGACGCATTGCAGTTATTATTGTAACTTGACTTGATTTCTTGTAATATTACTAGTCTGCTTATCTACACATCCAAGGCTCATCAGTCATCACATGTTTTTTGTGCCACCTACTTCTTTTTATATCAGCATCAACCTCATGCATTGTTTTCTATTTGGATAATTTTTATATATGTACTTAGATGACTAGTTCAAAGCAAATATCAAACTTAGCTAATGCTAGTGTTTACATAAATTGTATATGTGATTTCAATGTTATTTCTGTTGTCCCAGCATTTAGAATTTGCTAACTAATGACAAAACAAAGATTAAAAAAAAAAATTGGACCCAGTAAAGCTAAGAAGAAAAAAGAGGTTAAATCTATAAAAATGGTAGTGTTACAAAAAAAAAAAAAAAAAAAAAAAAAAAAAAAAAAAAAAAAAAAAAAAAAAAAAAAAAAAAAAAAAAAAAAAAAAAAATCTATAAAAGTGGTAGAAAAAGGGAAACGAGAAAAAGGTGACGTTTGTAGTGACATATGACTCTGTTTGTCCAAAAGTTACGTGAAGCCTTCGGCGTGTGGTAGATGTGGTCAGCTTGGGCATAAAGTCAAGCGTTGCTTACAGGTTGTCAATGACTCTCATTTAGTTGCTTCCGAGGTAATTGAGATGGCTGCCGACACTAGTGATGTGGTTTCGAACTCAGTTGATCCAAATACTGTTACGAAAGTGGACAATCTCATCTCTCTAGCTACAATCTCTGTTCTTGAAGACATGTATGCTTTCATAGAATCTCAATCCGCTTTTGCACTAACCGACATCAAAGATACCATTGAGTCTCCAGTTTTAGAGTCTGCCCAGATCTTATCAGTTACCGTCACCTTTACTGCTCATGCGACCTCTACTGTCCAGAAGGAAAGAAGTAAAATAACTGAGCCTCACTTTGGTTCTAACAAGTTTGCCTCGTTAATCACTTTGGAAGAAGAAGGAGAGTCAACGGATTCAGACAAAAAAACTGATTCGACGAATCTGTTGACACCTTCAGGTAAAAAGATTCTTAGAGAGAGACTGGTTAAACCATCACAAAAGCTAGGGAGATGCATTTGTATTCTTCGGTTCGTGGAAGAGGAAACCGAGGTGGACAAGGCTAGAAGTATCCTCTTCATAGTATTATAAGTCGATCGAAGCACATGTTCGATTGTTTCTGGTTCATTTTATGTTCCCCTTTGTTTGTTAAAACTGTATGACTTCGGTCATACCATTTTATCGTCTATTTAATAATAATAATAATAAAAAAAGTTACGTGAAGCCATCGTTCTTTGACTTGAAACTGTGAAAGGTTGCCTAAATCTAATTATATTGTTTAGGGATGAGACGGATTCGGATATCCAAAAATTTAGAACATCTGGATCTGGATCAGATAGATTTATGGATTTGATATTTGGATCTATAATTTTATGATATCCGGAATTTAAATATTCGTCTAGATATTACTCTCTCCGTTTCACAAAGAGTGTCGTTTTAGAGGATTTTTTTCGTTACAAAATAAGTGTCGTTTAAGGATTTCGATGCATAATTTATTGATTTTATTTTCTAGCTTAATTTTCTATTGGTTGAAATATGATTAGGTGTATGAGTAATGATGTTTTTCTATAGAAAATATTCAAAATTATATGTTTTCTTAATCTGTGTGCAAAAAGTTAAAACGACACTTATTATGAAACAAAAAGAGTATATTATTAGTAGATATTTTGATTCGGATCTGTAAAAATAATTAATAATAATATTTTTTAAAAATATTAAAGTTCTAAAATAAAATATAAATTAAATATATATATATATATATAATATTAGATGAAAATAAAATATTATAAAAATTAAAAATAAAATTATAAGACTAATTTTATGTATAAAAAATATATTTTAAAAATACATATTAGGATTCATATATCTAGATTTAAAAATCAAGATATACGGATCTGGATTTGGTTTTGACAAATCAAAATTTTTACTATTCGGATCTGATTCATTCTTTCTGAATATTCTATTTTCAGAGTGAATCTCGGATCGAATTCGGATCTCAAATTGGATCTGTATCCCAAATAATAAGTCTCAGCCCTATTTATTACTCATTCTTTTAATTAGTTAGTATCTTATTTTTTATTTTATTTTCTCTGAACATTTTATATTAAACAAAAGAAAAATACTCAAATAGTTTCTTTAAATTATATAAATTTATAGATATATTTTTACTAAAATCTTAACTTTATTAAATAATATATTATATTTGATATAAAAGTAAATAACCATATAAATGTTTTGAGAATGTTTAAGAGATCTCTTATATTATATTTAAGAATATCATGAAATTAATTTTATATTATTGACTAATTATGTACACAACTAACTATACCTAATAATTAATATTTGTTAAAGAAAAAAAATTAATATTTGTTGAAATCCCAAAAATAAATTTATATTCTATCCAATTAATATAATACAATCTTTCAAATTTATTATTTTATAAATTTGACATAAATAATAGACATATATTACAACTCATATATGATAGTTTCTATTTTTAATTTTCTTTTTTTATAATTATAAAATACATGTGTTAAGATGATTAATATAATATAATAAAATTTAAAGTTATTGAAAAAATTCTATTAATTTTTATTAACAAATTTAATTTATTATTTTTTTATAATAAGTTTCAAATATATACCAAACTCACTCACCGCAAGAAATATCTAAATGCTATTTTTCCGTGATATTGCAGAAAGTCATCTAGCGTTTAAACGGACAGATTTTAGTCGCCTACTATTTACTCTCACAATGCATACAAATAGACGTTTCAACCAATTAACTTCTAAAAGTTGATAATCGTTATTCAAACTGTAATCAACCAAAACAAATTAGGATAAAAATATAAGGGCAATTCTCTTCCTTAAAAACTATTTTTGTGACAAACAAACTAAAGGGGTTATCCAAGGAAATTTCTCAAAATATAATTGCTAATTAGATATAAAAACATTTTATTTTGGTTCTCTTGGAAAAAGTTCACTTTGTAAAACCGAGACAAAGGTCACAACAAGAGGTAAAAGTCGGGTAAAAAAGACATAAAGACTCTTTCTTGAGGAAGACATGATTTTAGTTGTAAGTTTACCCCTCAGCGAAGAACAGTAGCTTCTGGTCCTGTTTTATGGTGTAATGAGGAAAATAATCGTCTCTAACTATACACATAAAATGTTTTAGATCCTTTTAACGCCTCCAGAATCGGCCTTGTTTTTGTCCTTGCATTCGCCTGCATATTCAAGTCTTATTGGACAGGCAGCAACAGATTTTGCATTCATACGATAGGTAAAGAGAGAAAGAAAACGACTAACTTTTGATACTCAATGGACCTCTCAAGGAACTCTTTGGCAACATCTTTTCTCTCGTAAGAGGCTAGAACCGGTCTGATATCAGCTGGATTGTTACGTGCAACATCTGGCAAAATAAAAGAGATCAACCAACCAACCAACGTTAATAAAAAAGAACAGAAGAGATGGCAAGACTGGAAGTGAAGCAGACTAACATTCAAGGAAGGGTATTAGGTCGACAAGGGCTGTGTCATCAGATTCGAGTTTGTAAGGCTTGATTGGCACACAATTCTCTGGCTGAAGACTTGTATCAAAAGCATTCCCGCTAATATACATAATCTTCTTGGGGTCCCTGTTCAGCTTTGACAGATCCTGCACAACGGGGGATTTTTTTTTTTTTTTTTAGTTTGACAAGCAGCAGCTACTTTTGGTAGGTTATTGGGGACAAAACGTACCCTGTAGTGCTTTCCATTCTCATATTTAGTAGCGTTTCTTGCTAGCCTATAACGTATGTAGTAATTCGGGTCTAACTTCTCACAGACGGGATTTACATACTAGAAAGCAATGAAACAAAGTGTGTTGTTAGTTGCCGCAAATGTTACACAAATTAAAAAAAAGAGAGGAAGGATATTTGTACCATATCCATCTGGTCAGAATAGAGGACAATCTCATAGAACTTGGAAAGGTGCTCCAAGAAAGCATCAACACCTGGTCTTTTGAACGTCCTCCACCCTCTTTCTCGCTTGTTGTAAATGGAAAAAGGCAGAAAATGTATTTTAAAAAGGGGATATTCACGATGCAATAGGTAATAAGTAATTGAGTATGGGGAGTTACCTTCCAGTCAGTGTAAAGCAGAGTCTCATTCAAATCAAGAACGAGAGTGTAGATTACATTCTGATCTGCGGGATGCAAATCAGGAAGAAGCTTTTCCGAGAGAGGTTCTGTGAAGCCCTACAAGGAACAAAAAGAAACAGTATTGAAGAAAATAGGAAGGCAAAAGAATATATATGTGTCAGGGCGGTGAAAGTAAAAACATACTTTAACATGTTCCTCCACAGTTTCCCTAAGCTCCAAATACATATCAATGGCTCTTGCAGGAACTGATCAGAATTCAAGCAAAAGAAAAGAAGTTACTATAAATAATGATGACAAAGGGAAAAAGGGCTAAAATATACCTTTGATGGCAGCAGAGTAGAGCATTGCCTGATATTTCTGCAAAGAGATATTAATTGAGAGAAGCTTTAAAAAAAAAATCACTTGAAGGGAGAAAAACAAAGGTTGGTGAGAGTTGTAACAAACATCAATGGCGGAAGAATTAAGAGGTGGTTGAGTGTTGAAAGCGGATAGTCGGAAGGCCTTGGTCTTCTCATTCACTTCATCTAATGTGTAAGCTGCAAAAGGAATCATGAGATCTAAGATTGATTGTAAAAGTAGAGAAAGACATGAATATTTCAAAAACGATGTGAATCAAAAGACAGACATTGGATCAGTGACACAACTCGAACACTAACGGCTTCGGAAGAACGTACCATAGCTAGTGTAACCAACAGCAGCGGTAGCACCGGTGAGTGCCCACATGAATACGTTACTGAGAAACTTCAGACCTTTCCGCTCTGCCTCAGGAGGAGGAGGAAGGTGATTTGGTTGTGGAATATTAGAAAAGAGGGACTGCTGGGCGGCAGAGGAGAGTCCTGGAGCCTTGGACGAAGAAGAAGAAGAAGAAGAAGAAGATGCTTCCGTAGAGAGTAGTACCCTCCTTGAAGTAGGAGATCGAAGCTTTAGGAACCTTAGCACAAGGCGCGATCGGAGAGCAATCGAAGAAGCCATTCTCCAATTTCGGCGTATCAATCAATCACTGGGGAAGGGAGTAAGTAGGGTTTTCAAATGATCCGAGAAAATGATATTAACCCTGTGTTTGGTTACAGCATTTACTTTTATTAGTTAAACACGCAATTTCACGTCGGTTTATCCGATATTTATTATTCACTATACTTTAGATCATTTAACTTTGTTAAAAGTTTTAGAGATATTAATTGCAATTTGTCCCACTAAATTCAAACATTTATAGTTTTATTAAAAAGGCATGGAGTTTCATCTGCTCAACCTTCGACTACATGGAGTGTTGTTTCTCCAGACCGGAAATTCAAACAACTACACAAGCCACTAAGCAACATGTGCAAATACATAGCCTAGAAAAGAGAGTAAGGGCTCTCACACACTAGTGACAATGAACCACTTACTCCTCCTCAGCTAACAAATCAAGCTTGAACTTCAAGAAATCATTGTTCTTTGCCATTTCCACTATCTCCTCCGCTTCTCCTCTCTTTCCCCCTTTCACCAATTCATCTACTAACTGCTGCAATGTCGTTTCACCCACAAGATAACGCTTACTGAATGTCTCCTTGCAGAGCTCAATCGCACACCCAAAGTCCTCTCCTTTACACAATGCAGGAATCAGTAACGCCAAGGTAGCTTTATCTGGACGGTAACCCTGCTTCACAATTTCTTTGTACCACGATTTGGCTTCCTCCATTTCCCCTTGGTTGATTGACCCTCTAATCATTGCATTGAAGCTGTAAACATCAGGTTTGATCCCACTAGCCTTCAGTTCTTCAAAGAGATATACAAGGACTTCCGACTTCCTCTCATTGGCTAATCCAAGCAACCGAGCATTGTAACTTCTGATGTCTTTACCTACATTCTTCTCCGCCATTTTAGCCCATATCTCTTCCCCTTGCTCAAACTCTCCCTGCAGATACGACGACAACAAAAGTGTGTTGAATGTGATTATATCAGGTTTCAAACCCTTGTTCTCAATCTCATCAAGCAATGCAACCGCTTCGGACAAGGAACCCTTCTCACACAATGCCTTGATCAAAGTATTGTAAGACACGATGTCTGGTTTGATTGATAGCTTGTCCGGTAAGTCACTGAAAAGCTGCTCAACCACATCGAATCTCTTGGAAACCCCATACGCACTAAGCAAGGCATTGAAGGACAGCACTGACCTCTTGCAGTTTCTATCTGGCATTTCGTCGAACACCTTCTGTGCGTTTTCAACCAAGCCGGCTTTGCCGTAGAGGGAGATGATCCTAGCCGCGAATCCTTCCTTTGACATGTCGGGGTACTTCTTCTGCTCCTCCAAAATCTCTTCGACGAAATGTACTCTCTTTGCAGCGACGAGACGCCGCACGGTTCTATCGTAGACGGCTATGTTAGCTCGGAATCGCTCAGACTCACACGCCGTCTTGAACTTCTCCACGAGCCGTTTGGGGTTTCGTTCGTCATTCACGATACTGCTGAGTGACTTTTTAGGTGGAGAGATTGCTGCCGTGGCGGCGGAGGAAAAACGACGGATCGTACAAGTGTTGAAGGTGCCACGGAGAAGGCGAGACAGCAACGACATTGTTTTGGATGTGTGTAATAAGAAGATTCAGGAGAAGAAGGGTTTAATAAGATTTTGGGAAGGATGTATCTGATAGTTTGGAAAAATTTGTCCAGTATCTGTGTTAAAAGAAAGAACTGGGGGGTTAAAATGAAAATATGACGGAGAGACAAAGTGTTGCTTTGCCTTGTCGGCGAGAAAGATGATATCTGCTCCAGTGGCGCCTGTAAGGATAACTGCCCTGGCGCTGTTGTCGCAGCGGCGACGATGGTGATGCTTTATTACTGCTATTTGGGATTATTCTGCTCCTCTGATAAGTTCGATTCGGACTGGCCGATGCCATTGGCAATACTCCTCTGACACGTATCAATGGAGGCTACTGGGTGTGAGGTTTTTCTCTATTTTCTAGGATTATGAGACAAAAAAGACATTAACTTTGATTCGATTTGTTGGAAAGTGGGAGTTTGAATCCAGGAGGTAGCTGTCAAGATCATTGAAAAGAGGTATAGTAATAGCTCTTATTTTCCTTAGCATATTGAAGGTTTCTACTTTTTGTTAAAGTTTGTAAATTTCACTAGCTTGGGTTATTCATTCTAGTGTTTTTGGAAAACAAGTTCTGGTTATTATGCTAAATATGAAACCAAAAAGCAGGTCTAAGAAAGGTTTTTTTTTTCATGCTGTTGTTGTTTAGGCTTTGGAATTCTGGGAGGAATAGTAACAGAGGGCAGTGCTGGCATTAGCCTTGCTACAGTTTCTCCCGCATATGGGTGTAAATGTTATGTTGTTATACCTACCTGATGATGATGCTTCTGCTATTAAAACTTTGCAAATTATAGGCCTCATTATGAAGTTACTGGCCCTCAACAGACTCATGGTAGGTAACATCGATGCCTTTGTTGCTGCTGCGGGTACAGGTGGTACTTTAGCTGGCGTGAGGGTGGCTCAAAACCTTGGTCCTGGTCACACAATTGTCACCATTCTTTGCGATAGCGGAATGAGACATCTAAGCAAGTTTCATGACCCTCACCACTTGGCTTTGTACGGGTTGACTGACTCCAACCGCAATCGGATTAGAGTTCCTCGGCATCAAGTGACATGACATATCTGTTTGCAATAGTTTCAGATTTCTCTTTTGCTGACACGATGATAACCTATTCTTCATAGATAACAGCTGTGTCTGGAGTCAACGCAAGAAAGTCAAAGCAACAATGCATGTGTCTGACCTCTGAAACTCCCATAACTACACCTGACCCAATGGGCTCCCTTACAAGATACTGGGGAACATGTCATCTGAATTTTTTTTTTGTCTATGTTCAATGCATTCGGCTGGAAAATTCATGATAAAGATGAACATATTATAAATCGGTTTGCGTAAAGTCTGATGACCCCCAACAATGGCGAGAAATGGAGTTAACAAGACACTAATGATCTCAGCACTCTCTTTCTTGAATAATCTTTTCAATCTCATAACTACCGCAATCTTCTTTCTCTCTAAGGTTCTCCACATTAGCGACGTGTTCAAAAACAAGTCCAAGTCATGTCTTCATGGTCGGGAAGAGCTTGAAAGTCAAGAAACTAAAACCAACCTAGATTATGAAGAAGAAGAAGGGTTGATAGAGATTTCTCTGGTGAGAGAAGCAAAGGAAGGTTGGATGAGTAAAGAAGAAGAGTATTACCAAGAGATGATGATCATGGAGATTTGGGAAGAACTTGAAGCAGAAGAAAATTTGATTGAGATTGATATCTCCATCCCATCCATTGTTACTAGTATTTGATTTATCTTCACACTGTTGCGCTGTTCATTATTTCATGTACTTTTTTAAAAAAAAATTATACCTGATCATAACACAAGCATTACACTATATGCGTTTCATGTTTGACAATTTTGACTCGGAAAAAAACAGACTGGAAAGGTAGTGTGGCTTATTAATCCTAGTGTGGTTTAACCAATTAAAGACTCGTCTTTAAACTCTATTTGCCAAAAACGCATCGACCAAATCCGATGCTTTGTCAGTCACAGCGACCATGTTCTCTCTTCTCTCCATCTCAGGTCTTGTTCTTGGTTTGACACCAACCGTTTCAGCTTGGTGAGCTGCAAGTCTCTTTGTAGGCTTCAATGATCTTGGAAAGAGGGTGAATGATCGTGAGAGGACCATTGTCTGACTCCAGCTGCTGCTTGAGCTTTAGGAAGTCTGCAACGAGCTCCGAGTTCTTGAACAATACGAAAACTGCAGTGTCATTCAAGTGGTAGACAGAAGTCGAGAGCCAAAGGCTTTACAGATGCATGCTTTGATCTCTCTAGCCTTTAGTTTTCTTAGGAAGTTCCCTGTAGTTAAACTTTGAGACTCGCCAGGTGTCTGCATTACTATGGCCTGTTCGTAGGTTGATGATGTCGCCACTTGTCCAGCTGAGATAAAGACGGTTAATGTACTTTTCAAGTTTCTCATTCTGGGAAAATGTTCTCTGAATGATGTTCAAAGTCGAAGCCTAGATGACTACATGCCTGTGCAAAGACGCAACCTGTCATGAAAGCATCATAGCCGGCTTCGTGGTTTCCTCCTGCATTCCAGTTAGAACACCTGAATGAAAACAAGTTAAATACCAGAATGGCATTACAAACTCCAAGGAGCGCACGCCAGTCATCTCAAGGTCTATCGCCACGAAATCAGCGTCCTCTCGAACTTCGACCTCGTCACGTGCTTTAACCAGAAGCATGAACGAACCGAAGCACTGGCAAGAGGCCATCGTTCGTGCTGCCTAATTTTTTGACACCATGTTTAGGTTTTTGCTCTGTTCCGACGATAAAACGGTGTCGTTTAATTACTTTCACAAATCTACACTTCCCTTTGAAACAGAGCGATTGATTTTCTCATTATTTTTTTTAAAAAAAAGCTGCTTCTCTGCAGCCGCCTCGCCTCCGGGTCGCAATGGCAATGGCTTTTGCAGCAGGAGAAGTTGCTGTCTTTGTTGAGACTAACTTGGGAACCCGAATCGCCATGTCGGTTTCTCTGGATATTACATCAGCACGTTTCAAGAGTATTCTCGATTCTTTTCTTATTATTATTACTGCTCAAGTTTTCTCTTTCGATTTAAAGACTTCTTCTTTCTCTGTTTTGCCAATTACCTCTGCTTTTAGCAACTTTATTCTTAGCTTTTAGGGTTCACTGATATTGGAGCTTAATCGTTCAGGTTTGCTTTTGCAGGAAAACTTGAGGAAACACATGCAAGTTGCCTACCCAGCTTAGGGGAGATACGAGTTCATGGTCTCATGGTAATCCATTTTCTTTCACACCCATCATGTGCTTTAACTAACTTTTGCTTCTCTCCTAGTATAGGTTCAACGAAAGTCTCAGTTTTATTACCTTGCTCATTCTCTGCCTATAAAGTACATCTTCCGGGATACCCATTCTAAGCCCTGGTTTATCCACGCAGAAGCTACTCTTGTTAACATATCACAAGAGCCAACAAGCATATCCAACAGCTTTGGTAAATCTCAAATTGGACATTGCTCCCGTTCTGATCAATCCCCTCAAGGATTCCTTGGGGGTGTAAACAAGAAGACAAAGAAACTTCTGGCCAAACCCATCCCTATACCTTCACTGGAGGACAAGGATAATAGAGAGTTTGTTGGTTCTTCATTTTCAACAGCAAGAGCTGCTGAGTTGAACTCGAAATGTTTCATACCAAAAACGCCGGAGCGGGAAACTGCAGAGACTGCGAGTATAAGCAAGAAGCTAATTGTGGCTGCAAACAACATCAGAATGCAAGCAAAGTCTTATTCACTATCATCATCTATTTTCAGAAGCAAGAATCAGAGAAAGAGCTGTATAGATGCTAAGAGATTCGCTTCTCTTGCAAAGTTTATGGTCTTTGAGATACCTGATACTGAGGATTGAGTCACTAGAAGGGAGAGAGAGATACTCTGGACAAAGAATATATGGTTCTGTTTTGTCACAGGAACATCAAAGGTAAACCAAATATCATCGAATTCACCTGAAATATTTGGTTGCTTTCTTGTTGTTGGTAATCTTCATATCCTGCTCTTTTGAAAAGAACAGGGAAATTTTATTTGGTTTTAAGAGAGTGGTGTATGTATGTATCTCTTTAGAAGGTTCGGGTTTGCTTGAACAAAGCTTACCTTCTGAAACAGTGAAAACCCACCAATCCTCCATTCTTGCTGAATCCTCTCTATATGCATGTAAGCTTCATACTTGTACATCCTCCTCCTCCACCCTTTTTTTAAACCATAGAGTGCTATTTTGTACCATTCAAATCTCAAGATTTCATTGGTTCCATGGCAGATCTTCAAAGATTTGCAGGCAGGATCTTTAGATAAAGACTGCAGAATGAATAGAAAAGTGGAGAGACTACTTTTATCTGTCCATATATGTTAGGATCTTTCATGTGTGTCTATTTAGATTTTGTAAAGCAAAAAATCTTTAAGAAATAGAAGAAATTATGTTTCCCAAACATTTATTTTGTAGTTGCAATCCATAGTTTATGCACATTTGTATCAAATACATTGGTTTTATCTTTCATTACAACAACGCAATACAAGTGCAAGCAGACAAAGCTAAGACAAATGCTTTGACAGTCACTGTTCTCGGCATCTTCCCTTTGTCCTTCCTCAAGAACATGCCCTCATATAAAGGCCAGTTTACTACCACTAGTGCACCTGCTATCACAAACTGCATGCCCATTGTCTGTAAATCTTCTCCGGTCTCTCTCGAAGTCATCACCAGTCTCATAACCGCTGCGGCAAAGCAAAAGAGATAGAGCATGCCGAGTGTTCCGAGGAGGAGAAACATGGGAGAATTCACTCCGAACTCCATTAACTCTTTCTCGTACCTCTCTGCTGCCTCTTCTTCTGCTACTTTCGCTGTGATTACAAACGCAGACTCCGAAACCCCAAGCTTCTTCAGAATCGTGTCCATGAATCCAAAAAGAAAGGAGCTTGTTCTTCTATAAAGCCACATCCTTTGCTCGTTCCACCATCCACGTAAAGTTCCTCCGCACCACAAGAACTCTGCTAGGCTGTAAGCATTAACTGCGACAGCCAGGTAACCGAACAGGATAAACCACAAGCTCCAAACCTGGATTTTTTTTATAAAAAAAAAACAGATCAGATCATTCAGAGTTCATAACAAAAGAAAAAACAGAGGAAAGCTATTTTTACCTTCGGAAACAGAGGAATGCCTTTGAGGAGGCAGAGAGAAGTCAAAACAGAGTAAACAAGTAGAGGTACTGAACTTGGAGCCCAGAGGCAAAAGCAACAGTAACCAAGGATCAATCCTAAACCGATCTTTCCTTGGGCATACCAAACCGGACTATACTCTGAAAGCAGAATTTGAAAGTCTCCCTCTGACCATCTCCTCTGCTGCACCAGCATCTGATGCAAATTGGTTGGCGCTACCCCGACAAAAGCTTTTTTCTTCGGGTTCAAGTAGGCTGATTTCCATCCACGGCACTGAACCGCTAAACCGGTTATGACATCCTCTACCGGGCAACCGTATTTTACACCCATCTTCCATGGAATTAACCATATTTTACTTAGTTTAGACTGAAAGAAACCGGCTTTACTTCCGGGTCAAGAACCATTCTTAGTAAGTATTAAATCATTGTTTTACCTCCTTTCCCCATTGAGAGTTTTCGTCATAAGTGCAGCTCGCGAGAGCCTTAATCATCTCGGACTCTGAAATATCCTCTGATTCTTCTTCTTCCGCTCCGTACTTTCTTCCGCAGATCACATCTCTTCTGTGAAAGCACCCAGTTCCAATGTATAATGGTCCCCCATTTCCATCTAATCCATTGAACTCCACCTTTTTTATTTTTATTTTACGCATCCCAAAACATACAAAGTTTGTAAACAGAATAAATATTTTACAAATTCAGAATCTAATATATACTACAACTTACATTCGATCCTACTCGCATCATGCTTCCATATAAATCATTCTTTGTAAGGTTCTCGAAACACTGCGGGAACTGCACGAAAGCTATCTCCTTTCCCTCTTTCTCATCAAGTAGGATGCAGAGTGCATCGCGTGCTGACTTTGAGTTGTTTGAGTACATATCACAGTCCACATTTAGTATGATTCTCCCACAAGTTATCTTCGAAGAAACCCTAATCTGTCAGAGAATGAAAACGGTGTCAATTCAAGTGGTCCGAGTGACTTGTGGAACAAGCAAACCAGTACCAATGCATTCATGGATCCAGCTTTGAAGTGATGATGATGCTCAGGTCTCTTCTCTCTCGATAGGTACACCAAAGTTACTGTATTCGCCTTTCTTCCATCTACCAAAATCTGATCATGAAACCAATAAGCGAAACAAGTCAGATTCAGTTCTTTGCATTGCTGGAAGTTATATAAGTCTTACTTGAAGAATGGTTCCATGGTTTCTGCGTGTAGCGTCAGAGTCCCACTGCGAGAACCCGTCCACGTACTTCAAACGCGCCTCATCAGGTATTCGCCCGAGTTTCGCTGCCGTTTCAATCCTCTCCGCCATTTCTTTATACAGCCTAGACACTTCCTCCGCGGCAGCAGAATCATGAATACTTGACTTGCAAGACAAGTAAGCCCCAGGGGATCTTGGCTCGACGTCAAACTTCTTACAAAAGGGAACCCAAGTTTTAGCAAACTCAGCTGCCTCCGCGAGAGCATAGAACGTGAGCTCAGAGCCACCGTCGTCCGAGAGATACACGGCGAGTTTCTCCGGTGGGTAATCCAGTGCCGCCACAGATAAGACTGTGTTGACAACCATCAAAGGCGGTTCAATCACCGGATCCGCCGTGCAAACAAAAACGTCGAGCCTCGGGAGATCGTTACCGTACGTCCGGGAGAGTCTATCGGTGAAGGTGAATCGCCAAACCGGATTCCACCGGAGAGATTGCACTACTACCCAATACAAACCGAACCAAATCTCCATGACAAACATAACCAACCAGATTAATCTTACCAAACCGGTCCGGTTTTTATCAATCTCTATCGGTACGGTAACTCTGTAGAGCCAAATACAGCAGATAAAAAAGAAAACGGAGGCTGAGAAAACACGGTACGCTATCACTCTTCCGGTTTTCCTCTTGGTGACAAAAAGCGGTTCGTCTTCATGAACCGGTATAAACCGATCGTCTTCTTTTCCCATCTTTTTCTGAGCCTCTTGAGTGGGAATTAAGTGGCAAAGATAAGAGAGAAGCGTCTCGTATTGGTATATGTAGAGAGATTAGTGGAGGCTATAAGCTTGGACATTTCAAATGAAAACATTCGCTGACGTCACTCGAACCGTCAGCAATTATGTTTCATTTTTCAGACAAAACATGTCCGCCAGTAACAAAAGATAAGAGAGATATCATCGTTTAGTCAAATGCACCCAATCCCCTAGCCCAAAGGCTGAGCTGATGCTTAGACTTTAGCAAATGGTTAGTGATGAATAGTCAAGGATTCTAGGGTAACAATATTCATTTTCTGTTTGCAAATGCATGTATATATAGGATAAATTTATATATCCCCTATATATTAATTGAAAAGTCACTTTAGTGATTTCTGCTGACGTGTCGCTCATAGGAGAATTCTCTAATTAATTGTTATAATTTGATTGGTTGATGGTTTTTCATTTTTTAAAAATTTAATTAAAATTTTAAAAAGAAACTAATCCTAGAACTACCTAATCTAATATATGTTTCCAAACATACAATTAAACATTTTAATTATAGATGAATTAATATTAAAACATCTTAAATATAGAAGTAAAGAATTGTTAGAATTTTTTTATGTTTTCTAAAGTTCACACAAAAACTTTTACAAAATATTTTCATGATAAAAGCATATGATTATTGTATTGGTTCTACATAAAAAAAAAAAATCTCTTTTTTATTTCTTGAAAGCTAAAATATTTTTGGTTTTTTCACGTAGTAAAATAAAATATTAAATAATTTTACAACCAATTATATGAATTGATTGTAATATTATTTTTCTATAAGTGAAATATTTGTAATGACTAAAGTTTACGTTATTGAACTATTTTTATATTTTACAGGTCTTCTAAAAATATGTACTGAAATTTTTGATTATTCAATTATTTGAAATTAATTAAAAAAATTTTAAAAAAATTATAATAATGTAACCATGATATATATTTTATATAATATAATTATACGTAAAATTGCGGGCAAACACCTAGTATATATTTAGTTTACTTTCTCCACAACCTTCCATCACAACAATTAGAAGAAAGAAAACTGATTTGTCAGCATAAATTTTTAAAATTTACCATCTTTTTTATTCTCTCAACATTTAAACAAAATATAATAACACTACATCAAATAATCCATAATAAAATTGTATAATTAGTGATACATTTTGGGTCCAAAGTAATTATAGTTTTTAGAGTTACAAATAAAATACATTTGAACCAAGACCAATTCGATTTTTTTTATATATTTTAGAAGAACATTTTCAATAATTTATTTTGACAAATAATAAAAATAATAAAATTTAGGTATACTAATATATTTATATTTATGGTATTTAAAATAAAATCAATTTTATGGTGAAGAAGGCAAAAGCGACACAATGTCATAAGTTCTTAAAATTTATAAAATCCTCCATAATTTTTTTAATTATCTTAACATTTGAACCAAATATACTAACACTACATCAAATAGTCTATGAATATTTTTTATGACTAATGATATATTTTGAGTCAAAATCAATTATAATTTTAGACATATAAATAAATTTTCCTTTGAACCAAAATGTAATCTACTTTTTTGAATTATAAAAAAAATCGGATTTGCCAAAAATGTCCCAACTTAATTTTCAACGCAAATAAATATTCCAAATTCAGTCAAATGTAGGAAATATTTAAAAAAGTAGTAAAATTATAATTATTTTTTTACGATCAAAAAAATAATATGTAAACACTTTTACGGTTATAGTTCTAGAAAGCCTTCTCTAAACAATCAAATCTTCTCATAAAAGACTTTTCAAAAAGTCGATTCTATCCAAAAAGATTTATCGAGAAGTCTACTCGAAAAGACTTCTCAAGAAATCTACTCATGTATTTGAACTTAAAATAAAATTATAAAATTATGAAAAAATAGTTTTATGGAATATAAATTAAAATCATGTAAATATAAAAAATTTAAATCATGTTAAATTTAATAAAATTGAATTGTTTTTTCATAAAAATAAGTAAATATAGATTGTAAGTTATGATTGTCCATTAGTTATGATTTGGTAACATATGTTTAAGTAATGTTGGTATTTTTAGGATTAGATTATGTAGTCTTAAGTATTTTTTTAAAAAATAAAAAATTGGCATATAAGTGTTTATTTGAATATTTATTAAACATGGTATAAACTGATTTTATGTTTAATGAAGTGTTTATAACTATCTATTAAAAATATTTTATTTTAGGATTTAAGACCAAAAAATTATTCACTAGCACTACAAGAAAATATTTGATTTCCAATCGGGAATTCGTTAGAAATTCCTGATGAATTCCCGACAAAAAAATCCGTCGGGAACTTTCGTCAAAAATTTTACAAAAAAAAATCCGTCAAGAATCCATCGGACATTTTCAAACATCTATGAAAATACTTGTAACTTTTTTTTAAAAAAAAGTTTTAAAATATTCGTAAATAAAAAATTATAAAATGTTTATAATATTCAAAAAGTAAATATAAAATAATATAAAATCTAAACTAAATTACTAAGATTTATTAATAATAAATAAAACTAACACTTCCTAAACTAACAATATTTTAAAATTATCTTAATACTTCTTTTTAAGTTGATTTTTTTTTTAAAAAAATAAAATATTTATAAATATAAAAGGTATATAAAATGTAAAAATATATTTAAAAGTTAAAAAGGTTTAGTAAAACTAATAAACTTTGAAAAATCCTAAAAAGGTTTTGAAAGTTTGTAAAAGTTATTAAAAGAGTTGTTTCACGTTTAAATGATAAATATTCTATAAAATTCAAGAATCTTTTTTATATATTGAAAACATTTTGAAAAGTGTTTTTCAAGTGGAATTTGTTTGAAATTTTTTTATAAAAAGGTTTTAAAATTAATATAATTATTATAAAATGTAAAATTCAGTTTATTTATAAATAAACATCTCTAAATTTAATAAACGTAAAATATTAATCCTAAAAGTAACAAAACCTAACATAAACAACAAAATCTTAAAACTACCTTTCAATTCCAAATCTAATTTCAAAATCCTAATACTAATCTAAAAATCTCATCAAAAATTGAAACTTACATGATTTTGAGATGATTTTGAGAGATGGAGACAATTTTGTGAGATAGTGACAAGAGATAGGAGTTTGTGCTTTTAGAGAAAAAAGTGTTTTACAAATATGTATTAAATATTCTGTCAGAAAATATCCGTTGGGAATCCGTCCGAAATTTTTAGTACTGCAGTAACCAAAATTTTTGGCAGTCAAATTTCCCGATTTTATTGGATTCACGATGGATTCTCGATTTATTTTCGATGAAATGCCTTATTTTTTGGGAATCCGTCGGGAATGTGTATGTATTTCATTGATCGACTCGAAACCACAAACCCTCAGGAATTCATCAGAAATTGCTGACAGATTCCCGACGAATTGTGGTTTTAGATCACGAAAAATGAAATCTATCAAAATTATCCGATTACGTTATACATCCAATAGAAAAATATTTATAATACTCACACACTAACAAAAACATTTAGAACATTTTTTAAAAAATATCTATGAATTCTCTTAATCATTTCTATAAGTATACATAATGTTAACTAGATGTTTATGATTCAATTGAGTTACCTTTAGGTGATATTCTTCTGAAAATAATATTGAGTGTTTACAATGTCTAAAATTGTTTTTACACTTATCATATTACCCGATAATCTTATTGAGATAGCTCCTAAATTTTTATATTTTCAAGACCCTAAATTGACTTCCATCAGAAACTTGTTGGAAATTTCTGACTAATTTCTGACGGAAATCAATTTTTGGTTTTGTCAGAATTTTCCCAACAGTTTTTTTTTCATTGGGAACTCTATCGGAAATCGCCTTGTTTTCTTGTAGTGTAGCAGACTTCTTCATGAGTATTCTTGTAGTAGAGTTCTTCAGAAGTATTATTCAAAAAATTCGAGAAGTCTTCTAGTAGCATTTTCAGAAGTCTTTTCCTTCAAAATGTTTAACCTAATTGAAAATTTTCTCTTTATATAAAGAAAATTTAAACATTCTCTCTCTTTCTCTCAAATTGATGCAACAAAAATATAATGTTTTCTCATTCTAAAACTTTATAATCTCTTTCTAATCTTTTTTGAACTTGAAGGTACTAAATTTTATATCAGTTTCTTATCTCTTTGTCTCTCTAAAGCTGTCTCTCTCTCTCTCTTTGAACTGAGTCATCGAAGAAACCCGGAGAACACCATTCACAAAACAAGTCATCATCATTCATATCCCAAACGTCAAGTTGAAGATGCCGCTCTACGAAGGAAAAACTAACCCTCTGGTTCATATGACCGTTTTCTTCATGGCAATAGGTTCTTTCTTTTGTTTCTTTGATTCCCTTTCTGATTTGTAACTTAGTTGTTATTGTTCATGAGCATATATAAACTCTCTTAGGCATTCTGTAAAACTCACCTTTCAATCAACCAAAAAAACTCAGTTTATTTTTTATCAAAGATAATCTTTGCATAAAAATCTGTCTGTAGAATTCATTGAGAAATATATTGTGTTCTACTGATTCATGGTTTAAGGTTATTCGTGTGATTCAGTGGACATTGATATTAAAGACTGAGAGAGAGTTAATCAACTCACCAAATTAAAAAAATGTCAATTATTATCCATCGATGAATCCATCATCCACCCATTATGATTGAAAGAGAGTGTTGTACGACCAGCTTTTATCCCCACATCATCCACCAAATCAGAGGTTACCCTCCCTGATCTTGTAACATATTGGGTGGCTACTATCTACTCAAGCTGCAACTCCATAAAACTCTCACAACAATTTCCTTAAGCTCCTTCAATTTTATTCCATCAAATATGGGTACCATCCTTGAAAGATGTTTCTTGTCAACAATGAAATATCATTTGCCTCTCACGTTGTACATCCATTCTTCACTGATAACGACGCAATATTCGTCCATGTTTGCATTGCAAAAATAACAACCATGACGAACACAAGAGTGCAACATGGTAACTACTTAAACACAAAGAGAAGAAGAACCATGAAGAACACAAGAACCCTACATGAACACAAAAAGAAGTAGTTACCTTCTAAGTATTACTTAGCTTCTGAGGAGAAAGACATCTTCTCACCGAATCTACAACAATGCATTAACTTCTATCACGTTCATACTCTTAAAACTCAAATACACCGTTTCTCAGTCACTTAATTTACTTAATTGAATCAAATATCGAAAGTCAAGATTAAAAAATATTAACCTAAGTTTTTGGAGGCCCCCACATCAATTTCACTCAACCTTTTCATCGTACACACCAACCAAACCATTCTCCTTAAACTCTAACTAAAAGCTAATTACAATAGTTCCCCATACAAGAATTTCGTCCAGATTTTTAAAAGGTAAACACCAAAGTGCTTTTGGCATCAAAGTGCTCTTTCTTGCTATATGTGGTCACATAAGTGTCCTTTAATGTTATCAACTCCTTTTTTAAGGATCACATAGAGGTGAATATAGAAAAGTTTTAACCTCTGGACACAATACTAAATAAAATAAAAAAGTAAATGGTTGGTAATGTAAGTAACAGAATTAACATTTTTTATCTAATCTTGGGGAGTGTTAAATCAAATCAAGATTCACCATGAACACTTCATGTTGCGGAGATCTTGGTTACATAATTGAAGATAAAGGTATCTGCAAGACTGCAACAATTGTGATCTTGAAGAACACTGAGATACTACTGCACTAACAAAAAAAGATAAACGCTAATTGCAAAGCATGTGTTAAAAGGGAATCTATGAAGCATATAGAGAAACAATCAGCTTCTCTATTTCCAAATAGATGTATGTATATAGAAAAGGAGTTCTATATACCTAACAGCTGGTAATTATTTTGAACTAATTTTCCTTATAGAAACGCAATACAAGTGCAAGCAGACAAAGCTAAGACAAATGCTTTGACAGTCACTGTTCTCGGCATCTTCCCTTTGTCCTTCCTCAAGAACATGCCCTCATATAAAGGCCAGTTTACTACCACTAGTGCACCTGCTATCACAAACTGCATGCCCATTGTCTGTAAATTTTCTCCGGTTTCTCTCGAAGTCATCACCAGTCTCATAACCGCTGCGGCCAAGCAGAAAAGATGGAGCATCCCGAGTGCCCCGAGGAGGAGAAACATAGGAGACTCCACTCTGAACTCCATTACCTCTTTCTCATACCTCTCTGCTGCCTCTTCTTCTGCTACTTTCGCTGTGATTACAAAGGCAGATTCCGAAACCCCAAGCTTCTTCAGAATCGTGTCCATGAATCCGAAAAGAAATGAGCTTGTTCTTTTGTAAAGCCACATCCTTTGCTCGTTCCACCATCCAAGGAACGTTCCTCCGCACCACAAGAACTCTGCTAGGCTGTAAGCATTAACTGCAACAGCCAGGTAACCAAACGGGATAAACCACGAGCTCCATATCTGAATTCAATAAAACAAAATCACTTTTACCTGAGATTAAGAGTTAATACCAGAAGGAAAGAAAAAACAGAGGAAAGCTATTTTTACCTTTGGAAACAAAGGAATGCCTTTGAGGAGGCAGAGAGAAGTCAAAACAGAGTAAATAAGCACAGGTACTGAGCTTGGAGCCCAGAGGCAATAGCAACAATAACCAAGAATCAATCCTAAACCGATCTTTCCTTGGGCATACCAAACCGGGCTATACTCTGAAAGCAGAATCTGAAAGTCTCCCTCTGACCATCTCCTCTGCTGCACCAGCATCTGATGCAAATTGGTCGGCGCTACCCCAAGAAAAGCTTCCTTTTTAGGGGTCAGGTAAGCTGATTTCCATCCACGGCATTGAATAGCTAAGCCGGTAATTACATCCTCTACCGGGCAACCGTATTTCACACCCATCTGCCAGGGTAACAACGTTTACTTCCGGAACATGAAACAGACTGGGTAAGTGAAGTCTTATTAATCACAGTCTTACCTCCTTTCCCCATTGAGAGCCTTTTTCGTATGTGCAGCTTGCGAGAGGCTTGATCATCTCAGGCTCTACAGTTTCTTGAATTTCATCAGATTCTTCTTCGTCTCCATACTTCCTTCCACAGATAACATCTCTTCTGTGAAAGCAGCCTGTCCCAATGTATAACGGTCCACCATTTCCATCCAATCCATTAAACTCCACCTTTGTTCACATCCCAAACACACAAAGGTTAGCTAACAGCAGAATCAAATTATATGAAGGATCCAGAATCTGCAGTCTTACATCTGTTATTACTCGCATCATGCTTCCATACAAATCATTTTTTGTAAGATTATCATAAAATTGAGGAAACTGCACGAAAGCAATCTCTTTTCCCTCTTTCTCATCAAGTAGAATGCAGAGAGCTTCGAGTGCTGACTTTGAGTTGTTTGCGTACATATCACAATCCAAGTTAAGTATGATTCTCCCACATGAGATCTTCGAAGACACTCTTAACTGTCAAAGAAAGAACCATATCAAAGCTGCTTCGTATTGGAGAGTCATAATGACTTGTGGCAGACGAAACGTTTACCAATGCGTTCATGGAACCAGCCTTTAAGTGATAATGATGCTCAGGTCTCTTCTCTCTCGATAGGTACACCAGAGTTGGAATTGCTAATGTGTTCTCTTTTCTTCCACCTATCAAAATCTGATGAAGCAAATAAACTCAGACTCTGTTTCTAAGCTGCAATAACTAAAAAAGGAAAAGAAAAGCTGTTTACTTACTTGAAGAATGGTTGCGTGGTTTCTTTGAGTAGCGTCAGAATCCCACTGCGAAAACCCCTCACCGTACTTAGACAGCGCTTCCTCGGGTACTCGCCGCAGTTTCGTCGCCGTTTCAATCCTGGTCGCCATTTCTCTATACAGGTCAGCCACCTCTGCCACCGCAGGGGAGTCAAGAACATTTGACTTGGAAGAAAAGTAAGCCCCAGGGGATCTCGGCTCCACGTCGAATCTCTTACAGAACGGAACCCATGTTTTAGCAAACTCAGCTGCCTCCGTGAGAGCATAGAACGTGAGCTCAGAGCCACCGTCGTCCGAGAGATACACGGCGAGTTTCTCCGGTGGGTAATCGAGAGCCATCACGGATAAGACTGTGTTGACAACCATCAAAGGCGGCTCAATCACCGGATCCGCCGTGCAAACGAAAACGTCGAGCCTTGGGAGATCTTTACCGTATCTCCTGGAGAGTCGATCGGTAAAAGTGAATCGCCAAACCGGATTCCAACGGACAGACTGCAGGACGAGCCAATACAAACCGAACCAGATCTCCAGAATTAGCATAACCAACCAGGTAAATCGAAAGAAACCGGTCCGGTTCTTATCTTTCTCTAACGGTTCGACCACTCTGTAGAACCAAATACAACAGATGCACCCGAGAACCGAGGCCGCGAAAATTCGAAACGCAATCACTCCTCCGGTTCTCCTCCTGGTCGCAAAAAGCGGTTCACGGTCGCCTTCGTGAGCCGTACTAAACCGGTCATCTTCTTTTGCCATTTTTTTTTTGTTTTTTTTCCAGAGGCGGCGCCAAGTGGGTAAGGATAAGAGAAGCGTTTCTCTTATGTAGAGGTTAGCGGAGAGGCTGTAGGTGTAATTTTGGAGATAGTCAAAAAGGGACGTGGAGATCGAGGTCGTCTCTGATCTCATTGGAATCGTCAGCAATTATGTTTCTTCTTAAGACAAATGATGACAGGTAAGCGTCAATGATCAAGTTTAGACTTATTAAAACCCAACTTGTTAATGACATCTCTGAGGCGGCCGGAATAAAAGAAAAATATAATATAATATGCTAAAGCTAATGTTTTATTAGCACATAGTTGGTGATGATACAGTCAAGAGTCAGTCAAGTAGTGCACCGATCAAGACATGGTTCTATTAAATAACACTCATAAAACAGAGGGGGTTTTTTTAATGCCCACCAATAGGGCTGGGCACGGATCGGATATCCGGGTTTTTGAAGGTATTTGTGATTTGCTTCGTATGTTACGGATATCTAATTTTTCGATTTGCTTTGCTTCGGAAAAATACGGATATCCGGAAAAACGGATATCCGGAAAATAAATAAATATTTGCGGATATTTACGAATACTTACGGATATCTTATCCGTTTTGATTTATACAAATAATCTTAAAAATTCGATACAAATTTATTTTGTAAAGTAATTCTTTAGTATAATATATAAACTAAAAATTAAAAGAATTAGTGAATTTACATATTTTGTAAATTTTTTAAACTTTGTTAATAATCATAATAGCACAAAACTTAAGAAAAAGTTATATTTTTTATAAATTTTTTCTCTTCTTTTTATGTAATACTTTTATATAAGTAATAATATAAATAAAATTTATTAAATCATATGTAGAATAATTATAATTTTATAATTTTATAAATTTAAAACTTTAAATATAATCAAGATATACATGTATTTATACATTGCCGGATCGGAGCGGATATTCGCTTCCCAAAATTTTAATATTTGTGATTTGCTTCGATTTTAACGGATATTGATTTTTAGTATTTGCTTTGCTTCGAAAAGTTACGGATATTCGAAATTTTCGGATCGAATCGAAACGAATAACGAATCGAATCAAATTTAACGGATAAAATGTCCAGCCCTACCCACCAACCTTGCATATTTAGGCTTTATCGAACTCTTTTTTTATGTTATTTCCTAAGTACTTCTATATATCAAAATATGAACTTTCTGTTTTAGAAAAGAAAAAAAAGTGATTTCTCAGAGACCATAATTCGATACATTTCCATAGATATGTTGGTACATTTGAAAAATGAGGAACAATAAACTCTTCAATGGAAAAATCGTGTCCGCGATTGATACTCTTCAATATGCGTCTCTCGAAGCGGAATGTTAGAGAAAGGTTAATGAAAAGGAAGAAGAAAATGAAGACCATGACGAACCTCCTGTTATGGAGGCTGGACTAGTACCCTCTTCGATCTTCCGAACCCTTACCTGCCAAATCGATACGTCATGAGTCGATAAAGACAGGGTAAGTGGCCTAGAGTGGACTTTCAAGGATTATTTGGATTGTGAGAAGTTTGGAATGCTTGCATGCGACAGAAGCTTCTCAGCCTTACATGTTGAGATAGAAAGTTTACTTTGAGCAGTTTCATGTATGCGGGATAGGGAGGTCACCTCTATACGATTCGAGACGGATTACTCGGACTTCGTGTACATGACTTCTATTCCGGAGGACTGACTAACTTTTGCGACAGAGGTAATACTGCTCCATGGACTACAAGACGATTTCGAGGATATGAGTCTGGTCCATATTCTTCGAAGTTTGAACGTACATGCGGACGCTTTAGCAAAAGAAGTAAGAAGTAGAGGATATATTTTCATTCATATAGATTAGATTCAGTCAGATGGAGATGTTTCTCGGAGAATTGACTTGTCTGACCACCACTTAATCTAACTTAAATCGAAAAAAAAAAAAACAAAAAAAAAAACAGAAGCTTCATGAAAGAGGGTATTTTTGCCCATTAAGTACAAATGTTGGTAGAATCTTTCTCTAGATAGAGAGAGTCACAAAGACGTGATTTCGAAGCATGTTTTATGTGAAATTGTTAGACATGGCTACGTTATCTCCACAAGACTCATCATACAATGAAAAAAGTTTTATCGACATAATCCTATATACATTCCACGGATCCACTCGTTATATATCAATATATATTCCACGGGAAAATTATTTTACACAAACCTAAATAAAAATAAATACTTCTTACGAGTAACACATCCTAGTTTTCACTACTTGTTAAATTAACTACTTCTTACTAGTAGCATGTACGAGTAGCATGTAGTCGTGATCCCAAAAGTATTTATCGTTATTAAGTTGAATACCAAGTTGGAAAAATGTATTACGCAGGTTTATAATGGGTAAAAATCCATAGGATACCTTAAACCCTATTAAAATTTTAAGTTCAAAGCTCTTACAATCAGGTCTCAAATTTTACGGATTTATTTTGGACAGTTTCGGTTTAGAAATTATCCGATTGGGTTTACCCTAACAAGTTTCAGATACCCTATGATTTTTTTTATTTTTTTTTTTGCAAAAAGCTTTATAATCCTATGGGTTTTTTTAAACAAAAGCCTTGGATTTTTTAAAAAAAAATTGCTAAGATAAAATGATGATTCCCTATCAACTCAAACTTTTTAAAATAATAAAAATATTTAAAAAAAAAAAGTATTTCTACAAACGTACATTTTCCAACTACTCAGATACTCATCATTCATCACCTCATATAAACTCATTTCAAAAACAAAGATTATTATCTATTTGATATAGTTCGGTTTTATTGATTTTTTTCAAAAAATTCTTACTTTTTTTCAAAAAATTTCTTTTCCAAAATTTTTTATTCAAAAATTTCTTTTTGTTTTCAAAAGTTATCTTTTTCAAAAGTTTCTTTTTTATAAATAAAATTATATTTTACCAATAAAAAATGTTTTCTCAAATTTGTGATATATTAACCACAAAATAACTTTAAAAATGTTAGAGACATCACATACAATATAGTAGCAATCTTCATTAAAATTAATAAAATTGAAAATTAATCTAATTGTATACAAAATATGATTAAAAGTAAATATTCAATACATATAAAATTAGTTTAAAACTATAAAATTTTAGTTTAAAATCACAAAACTTTTCAAAAATAAAGATAGGGTTTTTCGCAGGTTACCCATGAATAACCCTAAAGTTTTAGGATTTTTCGCGGATTACCCTACTAATACTGAATTTTTTGGGTTTTTTTGTTTAAAGCATTTTTTTGGACGGGTTTAATTCGGGTTTCGGACCGGGTCGGATAATTTTGCTCATGACAACATCCCTATACGTAATACATTTTTCCAACTTGGTATTCAACTTAATAACGATAAATACTTGTTTTTTCAAACGAATATGAAGCAAGTAGTGGGTATAGGGAAAGTACGAAGTATTTTTGTCCACCTCTAATTCATACACAACATCAAACACGTTTTTAACATCAAGCACCTTACATAAAAAAAGAACTTGTTTATTTTTAACAAATTTTTTACCTAACACTTACAAAGTTTAATATCATTTTATGGCGATTCAGAGATATTAGGTTCTATACACCAATTTTCGACCATGCTTAGGTTACCTCTTACACTATTGATGTTAGAGAGTCATAGACTAAAATATTATATAGTGATGACATATGAAACTAAAACTCACTTGTTGTAAACTAAATTGAAATCCCTAAACTTGACGAACCCAAATTTCATGAACTTAGATCAAGAGCACAAGTTATCTCTAGTGTTTTAGAACGATGATTACATACCTAGTGATATATATCTTCTCTTTATCTTCTTATCCATCCTCAAGCTTCATCAACATTGCCGATATCTCATCTCCACCATGTGGCCAAGAGTTTAAAACCCACACGTTCTTCTCCCCTACAATTTTTGACGAATCCACCACATCTCCGTCCGATGAACTCTTCATCAAAAGTTAATTCCTCTATTTCCATGGCTCTTCAACTTGTTCATCTTCAAGTACCATGTAAACATTGATTCTAAGCTCAGCCATCTCGATTCCAATGATGTGGAAAATCAACAATTGAAGTTTTTCAAAAGTAACATATGAGTTAAAAGTCTCAGACATATTTAAAATAATGATTACATTTAATTTTCTGATTAGAAGCTACAAAATAAGTGATGTTAACTAAAACATGTTTATTTAGTTCTTACAAAAAAAAATACGCTAACAGATAAACAATCTTGTTCAATTCTACAAATGGATACCATATGCTGACACATGTTTTATTAGTTACCACAAATTGGTACCATATACGATCATTAGCTAATACATGTTGAATTTGATGTTACAAAATATGTTACCGTCCATGGATAATTGGTTGTGAAGATTTTATAAAATAGTTGTTCTTAGTTGTAGGCCTGGGCATTCGGGGTCCCAATCGGTTTTCGGTTTTATCCAACCGGGTCTCGGTTTTTCGGGTTTATCAAAATCAGCCCCATTCGGATTATATGAAAATTCGGTTCGGGATCGGTTCGGGTTTTCTCGGGTTCGGTTCGGGGTTAGTAAATCTTCAAAGAACCGGTAAAACCCGATATACTTTCGGATCCGGGTCCCAATCGGTTCTTCGGTTTAAAAATACCTGATTTGTACCTCCTTTGTAACCAAAACATAAGTAAAATTAGTTATTTGATTTAAAAGTATATGATTTGTACCTATTTTGCAACAAAAACATAAGTAAAATCGATTCAAAAATTAAAAAAGAACATCAAGCATGATTATCCAAAATCAAACGAAAGATAAACATAGTTACTGATAGAAAAAATCAAATAATTGACAACACAAAACGAAAACCAAGTTCTAATGAAATGAAAAATATTATTCAATGAAAATAAAACAAAAATCTAAAAATTTGAAGTTTTAACCGTCACCTTCAATCATGAAGACGCTAAGCATGAAACTCTTAAACATAAAGCTCAATAACAAGAAATTAGACATATAATAAAGTAAACAATAAAAAACTACATTTCGAGAAATACAAACTTTTCTCAAGTCGACCTAACCAAAACATATATTNTTTTTGATACATATTAGGAATTGAGATCATGTTTGGTACAAGTTATTTTTGGGAATTTTGAATTGGTTCGGATTCTATCGGATATCCATTTAAGTTCGGGTTCGGTTCGGATAATACCCATAACCCGAAATACCATAAAACAAGATCCATTCGGTATTTATGTCGGGTTCGGATCGGTTCGGATTCATTTTTATCGGATCGGGTTCGGTTCGGGTTTTCGGGTTCGGTTTATTTGCCCAGCCCTACTTAGTTGATGAAGTTTGTGATATATTATGGTTTTATGAGTTTTTGACTATAATATAAGTAATATTTTAGAAACTCAAAATTGAAATTGAGACTTTTTTCAAAACACATACAATACTAAAAATGATGGTTTTGTCATTTCAATTAATTTGTTATATCTTCCAGTATGTATGTACAGGTTAATATCCTTCATGGTTCTAAAAATTGGTCTAGGCACCGCCTAGACGGCAAATCGCTGATACACAAAACAATTTTCTTAAAATTTAATTTATACTATTCAAATTGATTTACACTGATTTAAATTAATATAAATATATTGAATTAAATAATAATGTTAATAAAATCCACAAAATTGTCTATTTTTTGTATATTTAGTTTTAATAATTCATCAAACTAAATTAAATCTAAAAACTAAAATATCTTATATAAATATAAAATATATAGAAAATAAATCAATAATCTGTTAACAACTCAGCCTCACAAAACTCTTCATATTTTGTCTACCCGCTAGTTCCTCCTAATTATCATCTAAATTTTTTTTGAACATTAATTTTCACCATCACTTTGGCAACTTTATATGCTGACGTCACTTTCAAGCTTGAGAGTATTTTGTTACTTACAGAGTTTGTATCCTATTTTGTATTTTTAAGAACTTTGGGGCCGTGTTATCATATTGAAAATTGGTCCAAAACGTAGCAGAAGTAAGCCAATAGACGGCGACGTTTTCTCTGTAGTTTGGAGGAAACTGACTCTCACCACTCACGCAAGGGTATGTTTGGATCAAATTCTAATATGGCCCCATGAACTCACATTTTAATAATATAGCCCATGCCTATTTTATTTTATTTTAGACAAATTTAAATTAAAAGTAGATAAAATAACTAAAAAACTAAAAGATTTCAAATTATTTACATATCTATACCATTTGTATCCAATATCCAACCCGTAATCTAACCCATAACCCGAGATGACTTCATCTTTTCACTGATTTTGTCTTTCTTGTCCAAAATCGATCAATTTATAGTCATTTTTAATCAATACTATCTTATTTGAAATAAAGAAGAACACAAAGTATTACTAGTACAACTAGTATAAATCTAATTAGTGCAACTAGTATAACTAATACAACTCAAACTAGTACAATTTTGCAATTAATATGGTAATATTTTGTTTTTTTGCTTTTAGCGTATGAATGATGCTATAAAATAAAACAATATAAAGTCAATGAGACATGTTGTTCAAATCTTTTCCCACTTGCATGTATCAAAATACATAAATAATTTTGTTTTCAATAATATTTGATTTGGAATGATTCGTTTACAAATTGTATTTACAAGTTATATTAGTTATACTAGTTGCACCAGTATCGATAAAATCTTCATCTTTTGGCTCCTGAAACCGAAGAAAGCAGTTGTGGAGCCGGAAAAGTTGCAGTAGAAGTAAATTTGGAAGAGTTTTTTTTTTTTTTGTAACACAGTAAATTTAGAAGAGTATATTGCAAAATGATGCATAATATTTCATGTTTGGTGTTTGCACTACGATAATAATAATCCAACTGGTATAGATACATTAGTAGCATTATTAGTTTAATTGTGCAAACACTGAAGTTGTGTTTTTTTAAACAATGGGTGGTAATCTTCTCGCCTCAATGTCCATTTTTATATAGACATGAAAATAAGATAAAAGATAAAATAATTATAAACACATATACAAGAAGAATATGATGAAATTTGCATATTTTGATATAAAGAGATAACATATCAATATTTGTTGTATTTCCATCAAGAGAAGGAAAGTATATAAAACACAAAATTATAAGAAAAATAGATCATGTATAACTGGTATAATTGGTACAACTTGTACAACAAAGATAAAAATAGGCATGACTGGTATAACTAAGTTCTTTTAATAACATGTAGTTATACTAATTTTTAAGTTGTACATGATTGAAAGCAATTGTACTTTAGCTATGAAATTTAAAAACTTAGTTGTACCATGTGAAAAATATAAATACATCAGTTATACCACTTTTTACGTGTTCATACTATGTCTAATATATATTAAAATCATAAATTTTGTAAAAATATGTTTGGTGTATATTATTCTAAAATAATGTGGCTAGACAAATAAACAAACCTATAAGTAGTTAAATTATGTAACCTTATGTGATGATGTAATAATTATCATAAAATTGTAAAAAAAAAATCTAAAAAATTAAGTAAAAACTTTCTCACCAGTTCTCAATTTAGATATTTGATTATTGTTTTATATGAAATATTCAATTGTTTTTTTGCCAATTTCTGAAATGATAAATTTATACCAGTTGTACTAGTAATAAAAATCTAAAATAAAATGGAAAGTTATATCAGTTTTACTAGTGAACGAATGAATGATACACATATTATGTTTAAAATGTGAAGCACAAATACAATGGGATGCACAATTAAAACATAATAACACATAGTTGTATCAGTTTTTAAGTTGTATAATTGTACATAGTTGTATCGAGTTTGGGTTGTACAAGCTTGTACATAGTTATATTTTGGCAATGAAATTGAAAAACTTAATTGTACCATGTAAGAAATAAATATACCTCAGTTGTATCACATATTATTAAAACGTTAATTTTGTTAAAATACATTCATTTTTAAAAATATAATGAACAAATAAGTAAGCAAATATTTAAAGTATAAGGTAAAACATGAAAATTTATGTGATGGTATAATAATTATCAAAAAGTATTTAAAAATTCTATTAGTTAGGAGAGATCATTCTAAACACTTATATATTTGGCCAATTGAATATTTTTCATATGGAAAACCAAATGAAACATTTTAAATTTCTTAACAATACGTAGTTGTACCAATTTTTAATTATCTCAGCTTGAACATAGTTCAACTTTAGCTGTAAAATTAAAAAAAAAAAACTTAGTTGTACCAAACATAAAATATAATTATATCAATTTTATCATTTATTTACATATCTGTACTATGTTTAACACATGCTGAGATTATAAATATTGTATAAATATTTGTGCATGTTTTCCAAAATAATGTGGCTACGAAGGTAAATAACCCTTTTAAAGTATGAGGTAAAAAACTTAGTGGATATGCTCTCATGAGCTTTATTGGAAGATAAAGATGAAAGGTAAATAGCTCATGAATGAGCTTTATTGAGCAGTATAAACTAAAGAGAATGAAAGCTTAGAGTGTCACCAAGAGAAAGAAGGTTTTGGATGGATTCATAAAGATAAAAAAGAGGCTGCTTGTGAGGCAGCCAAGGTTACAAGATATAGAAGACAAAGCCTTAAACATATGGGCTAATAATGGACTTGGGCTGCTTTCCTTTACAGAGACAAGTGAAGGGAGGAGAATCATAGCGAGAACAATTCGTTGAATGCACTAAATGCGTCTGTAGAGTTTCGTCTGAGATTCATATTGGGGAACTAGGAAGAATATCACTACGGGAACGGACCAGATTTCCTTACCGGTACACTAAAGAATCACCTGAAAGACTTTGCCTGCTTTGTCAAGACTTCACAGTCCATGCTAATCAAGAACCATCCCCCCACATGTTTTCATAGAATTTGTAAGGTGAAAGGCCGAAAAATGTTAATACGGAACAGATATTCTCAGTCAAGCAGTGGAGAGAATCATGAGAAAGAGTAGGCAGAGCAACCACATGATTAACTAACAAAATTGCATTTTATGTCCTCTTATGTTTCTGTAGGCTCGACTAGCTTAAAACTGAGATGATGATCCATGTGGAGATGACATTCTGGGGTAATGTTTGTGTTATCTGTTTCGTTTTTTTTGTGTGTGGAGATTGTGTAGTAGAAGTGTAACATCCCAAAACCCAGCCCAAAAATTTTGTAAGGTAAACGGGCTTGTCTACGGCCCGTTTGACAAAAACCTAGGGTTTCCTTCCCATTTCTTATAAATAGGCAGCCTCCTTCTCTCTTTCTCTCCATCACAAATCCGAAGCGGAGCTCTGCAGAGAATTCTCGGAGACCAAAAGCCCTAGCCGTCAAGCTTC